>JAXGGA010001137.1:0-167588 GCA_038373865.1 Uloborus plumipes
TGTTTTATGCTTGGCCCCTAGCACTCCACCGTATACCCAAAATTCTTTTCATAGTTCTGCCTATAGCAGCAATTAAAATTTCCCAACGGTGTGTTGAGATGGAAAAGAATGCATAGCAACGCTTTAATGTACCGAAGAAGGTAACAGAGTTCGTTTCAAAGGAAGCTACACATAAACAAACTTAAGTTCAAAGAATGATTTGAGCAAGGTACAAATACAGCATTGGGATTCGAATTCATGTCTTTAAACCTTTGTTGCACTCTTTGTCTTTGGTTTCGATGAAATCTATAAAAGATTCTACCACTTCTATTGCCTGATTTTCAATTTTCACATATCGCACAACTTGACTTGTTTGGTCGATATGTGAAATGTCGGGAGTGCTATCAAATATTACCCTGTATGCTCTCCAGCCATGACAGCAGCATTGTCATGCGTCTGACCTCTGCAGCTCATCACATCAAGGCCATCAGCTTCCAGCTTGCTCAAAATCATATCAGTCATGTCTGTCTTCAGCAGTTTTGTTTTTGGTTTCGATGAAATCTATAAAAGATTCTACCACTTCTATTTCCTGATTTTCAATTTTCACATATCGTACAACTTGGCTTGTTTGGTCGATATGTGAAATATCGGGAATGCTATCAAATATTACTGAATAATATTTTGCCTTTAATACTTGATGAATAATTTTCTGGCGAACTTTTTGTCCTAAAACTGCAATGAATCCATTTTGATTTCATTTTTTGAACACCAGTGATAACGGACTGCATGCTGCATGCAGACAAGTTTGATTTGAAGGAGAGGGGATAAAAAAGCTTTTGATGCAGATTTACATAATTTGACATTAAAAAAAAACAAAAAAAAAAAAATGCCGCCTCTTTTTATTGAACAAAAATTCAAAAATTAAAAAAAAAAACTCCGCCTCTTTAAAAAAAAAAAGGATCTCAAGTTATTGTAGCAGAATTTGCCGCCCCTAGCAAAGTGCCGCCCGGGGCGAGTGCCCCCTTTGCCCCCCCTACGCTACGCCACTGTAAGGGGCAGAAGACAAACCTACTTGACAAAACCAGGGAAATTCTAAAATTGCCATTTTGTGCCTTTAATTTTTTTAATTTTCTGCTAGATAGCACCCAATCCCCAAATATCTGTTTAATGCCGCCAGAGATAATTTTGAAATATTTTCAAGAAAAATTTCTGAATGTGGAACTAACTTTTGGCCAAGTTATGGGAGAAGGAACGGATACCTATTTCTTTCTTCCAAAACTTGGCCAAAAGTAAGTTAAAATTAGTTTTTGAGGCAACAATTTCAAAGCATTTCTAGTAAGAAACCTCCATCTAATATCAAGGTCCTCTAAGAGAACGTCTAAAACTGCGTTTTCAGGACTATAATTTCGAAAATTTTCTGGGAAGAGCCCTCAAAGAGATGGGGGAGTTGGAGTTGTTTTTTTTTTTTAAATGCCATCCTCCCCCTCAAAAATATTCTCTCGTTTAGGCCGCTGCCTAAAATGCCGTCAAATATCATTTTAAAATATATATTTAGAAAGGAGAGTGAATTTTTCGCCCATTCCTCTGACATTACCGAAGATTGTTTAGAATTGCATTTTAAAAATTCAACGAGGAAATATGTCTAGAAGAGTGCTCCACCCTGCTATCCTCTAAATTATTATTCTTAACTTGGTCCCATTAGCCCTCTCCAAAATTTAAACACATATACCCCACTATTTGCCTGCCACTAGTACAACTTAGTTCTTGGGAATATAATCAAAAATGCAACATGCTTTTCGGATTTTTGAAACGGTTATATAAGTAGTCTTTTCATCAACAACGAAAGGGTCAGGGAAGGTGCATAAAATAGAAAGAAAGGTTAGTCTGTAATGGTTTGTTTTAGCAAGCTATTGATTTATTATTATTTTTTTCCTTGTAAAAAATAGCGAAGCAAAAAGTTTTTATTTTAAAAAGACTTTTAAAAGAGGCCCCGCCAGAGTTCTTCAATCAATCCCCGCATTTGCTAAGGCCGGCCCTGGTAAAGGAATATTTTTTGATAGCCTCATGGATTAAATTTTATACAACTAAGCAAGCACAAATAACACAAGAAACCCTCACTAATAAACAGATATGCATCATCTTATAGCCAGGTTCTTAACTCAGCTACAATGCTCCAATAACTAAATCCAGTAAAGACTTGGCTAAGTCAATGGCTGTTAGTTTCATAGTATGGGATACTCAAGTATATTAAACTAACAGGGTGTGATGGCACAAATGTGAATGGGTGATTCTCCAAAATCCTAACAATATCATGTCTCCGAAGGACAACACAAAAATTTTTACCTAGAAAGCTTTTTTATTTTTTAATTTGTCAAAAATACTTTTTCCGATGTTATCCCATTCAAATTTAAACAATCCTTCATTTATTTTTTCCCACAAAAATTTTTGAATAACTTAAAAAGTCACTCTTTTTGCGTGTCCCAACCTGTTTCTCAAATGTGCTTAAATTATTTAAAAATTTTACATGAATATTTCATAAGTTTAATTTGTAATACTGAGTTGTGCCCATTTAAGAGTGTAAGATAGTATTGTTTTAGTTCATTTTACTAATTAAATAAACAAGGTACATCATTTTAAAGTTTGTCTCAAGGTTTGCATGTCTTGCATGTCAGTACCCTAGCTTAGAAATAAGTTCAATTATTAAAGGCGAAAATAATTAATTTTGAATTTAATTTTGTTTAATCAAGAATACCAATATTTCAACAAAAAGCAAGAGAAAATTAACACGTGTTTGTTATTAATGTAGGTAATTCATTATGCATTTAGTTATGCTCCAGTAATATGATACTCAGAAGTAATTCTAGTAATTGAGATTGTTTATTTTAAAACAAATTATTCAAAATTTCTTTTAAGTATGTTTATTCATTGAAGAGCAAAATAAAATTTTAATGTAAATAGACAATATTTTACAACTAAAAATGTTGGTTTCATTTTAACTCAACTTTTTATAAAATTACTCTTAATCAATTATTTTTCTTATCACAATAACGAAAATAATATTGCTTTTTAATACATTAAGGAAATTATCCCATTTACTAATAATAAGGTAATATAAAGAACTAACATTACTTTTAAGTTTTAATTTAAGTTTTATGAAATGAAATACATTTCTCTGACTGTGTTTTTTCTGGCACACCGGAAAGGACCATGCAAGGGTTATTGAAAACCTGGTAAGTCTCGAATGTTGTGGCATGCCTGCTGATTAAGGAAATATGTTGAATGTAGCTAAAAAAAAGAATGTTACAAAAATTTGCATATTCAAGTTTTTTTGAGAGAAATTAAAATTTTTCCAAGATTATTGTAAATAGTAATACTGCTTTGCTTTTTAGGAAGTTGGAATAATTTATAAACACAGTTTAATCAGGAAATATTTATTCACTCTGGTTCTTGCATAGTTTATTTCTGGCATCTATACTCAGCGGGTTGGCGTAGATTTCTGCCAACCGGGTCAAAAGCTAAATTTGTCGCCCCCTCTAAAGTATGATATTTTTATACAATAATACACTGAAGTGACAAAAGTCATGGGATAGCAATATGCAAATTTTCAGATGGCAGTAGCATCGCATAGAACAGGTATAAATGCGCAGTGCTTTTACAGAGCTTTCATTTCTGTTCAAGTTATTCATGTGAAGAGGTTTTAACGTGATGATGACCGCACGACGTGAATTAACAGACTTTGAACGCGGAATGTTAGTTGGAGCTAGACGCATGGGTCATGCCATTTCGGAAATCGTTAGAGAATTCAACATTCCCAGATCCACTGTGTCAAGAGTGTGCCGAGAGTATGAAATTTCAGGCATAACATCCCACCATGGACAGCGCAGTGGTCGACCGCCTGCACTTAAAGATCGAGACCGGCGACGTCTGCAAAGAGTCGTAAATTCTAACAGACAAGCAACACTGCGTCAAATCACCGTAGAAATCAATGTGGGACGTACAATGGACGTGTCTGCTAGAACTGTGCGGAGAAATTTGGATTTCTTGGGCTATTCCAGCAGAAGACCGACTCGAGTGCCTTTACTGACAGAACGACATCGCTTGCAGCGACTCTCGTGGGCACGTGAGCATATCGGTTGGTCCCTAGATGAATGGAAAACCGTGGCCTGGTCCGATGAGTCACGATTTCAGTTGGTAAGAGCCGATGGTAGGGTTCGAGTGTGGCGCAGACCCCACGAAGCCATGGACCCAAACTGTCAGCAAGGCACTGTTCAAGCTGGTGGTGGCTCCGTAATGGTGTGGGCTGTTTTTTCATGGCATGGACTTGGTCCTCTAGTGCGACTAGACCGAACATTGACTGGAAATGCTTATGTGCAGCTACTTGAGATCACTTGCAGCCATTCATGGACTTCATGTACCCAAACAACGATGGGATTTTTATGGATGACAATGCGCCATGTCACCGGGCCACAACTGTTCGCAATTGGTTTGAAGAAAATTCTGGACAATTCCAACGAATGATTTGGCCACCTAGATCGCCCGACATGAATCCCATTGAGCATTTATGGGACACCATCGAGAGGTCTGTTCGTGCCCAAAATCCTGCCCCATCAACGCTTTCACAATTATGGACGTCTATCGAGACAGCATGGCTCAATATTCCTGCAGAAGACTTCCAACGACTTGTTGAGTCCATGCCACGTCGAGTTGTTGCACTTCGCCGGGCAAAAGGAGGGCCGACACGATATTAAGAGGTATCCCATGACTTTTGTCACTTCAGTGTATATTACTAGCCTTAAAGTATTCTAAGCTGTAATGAGCCCCTCCCTCTGTTAACTTCCAAAGAAAAAAAGGATAAACTCTTGTAAACTGAGGAAGAAAATTTCAACATTTTAAAAATAATTATTTTTATTTAAAACTTATTGATTTAATTACTTTTTTAATGACCAACACAAAAAAAAGGGAGCCATTAGTTTGACGTGTCTATCTGTAGCATCCTAGCTCCTAAATAAAAGAACAGAATTTTTAAAAATATTAATTCATGTCGAATTAGCATTTTTTTTTTTTTTCAATTTTTTTATTCGAACTTATTATAAAATATTACCTTATTCAAATCTTTAAGATATTGGTATCAATTGAGAGAGCGAATTTTTCTGCGTTTGATGTACTTAGCTAGGAACTTCCAAGCTCTATAGAACTGAAATTATATCATTTTCTTTTAGAGAATTTTAAATAAAATTCAAAGACTTTATTCACATGATTAGTAGCGATCTCAGGGCTGGTAGACAAGGAGAAAAAGAAAGCTTAAGATTAAGAAATTTTTTTTATTTCCAGTTTCTATTAACTAACAAATAAAATATTTGCAATTCATTATTTAAGTATGAGGGGTTCTAAAAGGCTTTTAAAAGAATTTTGAATTTTCGTTCGTAATTCTGCTTTTACAACTAGACAAGGGCGTAGCCAGGACTCACGTTAGGGGGGTGCAAGCAGTGGCACCCCAATAGGAGGTCACTGTGACCTCCCAAAAAGTTTTTATCCGATACAAATTGGCTGATGAAATTTGGAAACAGTGAGACAGTATTGCAAGTCTAAACTTTATTTATTTATTTATTTTCTTTTTTTTTCTTTAATTAATTTATTTATTTATTTTCGAGATTCTCTTTTGGTAGACATAGATAAGTATGCATTCTTGTATTTTATTTATTTATTTTTAATCATTCAGTAAAGTTCTGAGTTTCATTCGGTAAATTAAAAATTTTCTCCTCAAAAACAGGCTAGCTTACTATCATTTTCTGAAAAGTAATCAATACTAGATATAATAACGCAGTTTATATAAAGTTCCCAAAAATTAGCATAAAAGTCAAATTTTTCAATAAAAACAGAAAGAAAAAAGTAAGAAAGCAAGAGAAAAAACTGCTTGAAATTCTATTTGCACAAAAAAGGAAGGAATTATGAACTCAAAGAAACTATACTTTATTTAGTCATGCACACCTTAAACCAATGGATGGTATAAAATATTTCTGAAAGAACAAAACAATGGGAGGTCACAGTGACCTCCTATTGGCTCTGATCTAGGGGGGTGCAGCTGCACACTCCTGCACCCCCCTAGCTACGCCCTTGCAACTAGATAAACTTAGCACTTGTGATTATCTTTCATTTTGCATTTTTCTCATGCTATCTTGAATAAATATATATACTGAATTTTCCTGCTTATAATCCATGGATTATCTGTTAAAAAAGTTCAATTAAGGAGATGCTGATCATACGCTGCCCCGTATTATCTGTGCTTTTTTTACCCTTAACCCAACCTAATGTTATTTATTTTACGTAGCCTGAATCTGTAATGTTGTTTATTTTTCGTAGCCTAAATCTCCTTTTCCGCGATTGAGCCTGTGTAAAATAAAGAACATTACAGGCTTTGGCTATGTAAAATAAACAACATTACAGGTTCTTGCTATTTAAAACAAACAACATTACAGACAACGAAGTCGCCATTTGCACTACACTACGTTGTTAGCATTTTTGTCTTAATTCACTCATTATCTCAAAGTAATTAGCTTATAAAATCAAGATTTCAAGAATAAACTTATAACCTTTTAGAATAATTTCAGTTATAGTTTTAAAGTTATTTTTTCACTTTAGTTGCTAAGATTTTAAATCAAATCCAAATCAACTTCGTTTTGGCTATCTTATTATCAGCGGATTATACAAAGATTTTCTTTTCTTTTGCCCGATAATACATATGAAAATATAGTACATAATTTACCTTTGTTTGTACTCTGGCCCACAAGATTAATCTTAATATGAGTGATAGCTCTCTGAGTCAGTTTAAAAATTACGTGTTAATTCCAAAAATTCATTTTTTTAAAAATTAAACATATTTTGCTCTAAAAATATGAAAAATCAGCATTATTGAGTGATGCAGCCAAGATTACTCTCTGGTTCATTCTGGCCTTTATTTAGGTACTAAAGAGTCTTAAATTGCTGCCCTTATGTTCTCTTGCAGTATTTTAACTAGAAATCAACAATGTGCATTGTAAGAAACTGTGGAATAACACAAATTTGTAAAAAATGGGATGTTAGAAACAAATGAAAAGCAATAATAACAAAGAAAAAAAGTTAAATGTCTTGAGGAAAATTCATTTAAGCCTTTCAATTTGTCTATAAAAATGTATGCTAAAAAAATTAACAGAGTGCTTTATTATACATTTAACTTCCTAACTGCTGCTATCCACATGTCATGAATTGTTTAAAAGCTGCAATTTCCGGAAGTTACAACAACAATTTTCTTAAAATCACACACACACACAAATAAGTACACGATGAAAAATTTTGAAAACTGAGGGGTAAAATAGGCATGACGCAGAGTTTTAAATATTTCTATTATAGTGAGTTTTGTCAGTTTGAATGTAAATTATTTTTTTAGCTATCTATCAAAGCACTAGATTAATGCACCTGTTAATTTCCTGATCTTTTTAAATAATTGTAAATTGAGGGACACTAGAGTACTATCACACAATATGTGCTATATTTCTATTTAAATATTTGAAGCATAGTAGTGTGTCGGAAAGTTTTTATCTTACCTTAAAGGTTGGTAACTTAGCCATTTTTAATTGAATTTTTATATATTGTTCTCCATGAGCTATTTTAGTAGTTATGGATATTAGCTAGTTATCCTGCTAGATTTTACTTAAAAAATTTCCTTCTTTTTGCTTTCTGACCACTCTCATTCTTGGTACTATTTTACATTTATTTTTATATGAGAATTTTAACTGTAAGTTTACGTATTTTATTTTAGCATCTTGCTGAACATAAAATGTTCATCAGAATTTAAAGCTAGCTTATTTATTATTTTTAAACTTTATTTTTAGGTAAAATTCGGTGGAAAAAGTAGCTAGTAATGTTTTCTCAGCTCAAATACAAGGCCATCACTGCATGATTGATTCATCTGTTTTTAAGAAATCATTTTAAGGTTTTGTTGTTTCCATATTTTTAAAAAGAAACATTAAAGCACTTTTAAAATCTTTTGTTGTTTTCTTTTATATTTTTTAAATATAAGTAATTTTGTTCTGTCATATTTAAACATATGTGTTCAAAAGACATCATTTAGCAATTATTATGTATATTTACAAAACTACATAACTAAAAGAATTGGAACACTATCAAAAATTCATATTTTGCAAATTTCTCCAGAAATAAGAGACCAATTATTCTGTAACTTTTGTCACATAACATGTAGCCTTCAGCTGACATTTTCCAACAAAAAGTCAACCCTCAAAAAATTTAGGGGACCAGCAACAAATCAAAGAAACAAAGTTTCTTGATAATCTTTCATCGTAAAAGCTGGGAATAAGCTGTAAATTTCAGAAATCAGTTCATTTACTATGTGAAATAAATTTGTGGATTTTCCAATAAATATCACTGATATTTATGAAGATATAAGCATTTCTTTCAAAAATACTAATTTATTTTGCAGGGTTTAGCTCTTAATGCTTAGAGTTTCCTGTCAAACCGAAAAAAAGTTTATAAGAAAAATATTATACTAAAATTTAATATTAAGTTATTGAAAATTTGATATTATATGAATATTTACAGCAATTTATTTCTCATTGTGTATGCGCCAAAGGTAACCATTTGTCAAATAACCATGTTTCATCACATGTAGATGTTTGTACATAATTTTTCATTTTAAAATTTAATGGGAAATTCATTTGTTATTGTTATCGTGAAAAACATTTTTGATTGGTTAGTATTTAAAAATAGTGGAGGAGCAAATGACTTATTTGTGATACAATTATGGGAGTTGGTTTTCTGAAAGATATTGGCATTAAAAAAAAATAATTTGGATGTTGCCAGTCTCAAAAAATGTGCAGTGGATGTGAGGGAGGGAAGTAAATTCCAACTAGTCACTTCTCTAAAACAGCTGAATCTTCATCATTTTCATGTTTACAACAAATTTTCAAATCTTATTAATGCTTTAATTCACTAATAACAAGCAGACACATGTTTCAGAGCTATTAAGAGCTCCTTTTTTAATGTAAAAGATGTGAGCTAATAAATTAAAATGCATCCAGCTGAAGATACAGCTTCATTGAAACAATATTCCTTTTGACCAGGCTGTCATTTTATATGATCAAGTGGAGCATAGGGGAATAGATTCTCCTAATTTATATGTGGGAGAGAGAGTAGATTCCTTCATCATTTATTTGTTCAGAGCAATTTTTCAGAGCTTAAAGTGCTGTTAAAGGAAGGTTATACAATTGTTGTCAAATATGCTATGAATAATGCATACACGTGCCGTGAACGAATGCCCAAGGTAGGCAGATGAGATAATTTGTAGAACAATAATACATATGTTGAAAAAAGGCATATACTGTTAACCGTAATAAAACAGTATGAATATGAAATAAATGTACGTTGTCCCTAGTATAAACATATATAAAAATATTTTCATCTGATTCTATAGAAAATCTAATCTTCTTTCTTTCATTGTGGTGAAAATATCTGTGACTTTCATAAAAATTGAAAGTGGGGTCTTGTTTCATTTTGTTCACTTTCTTTTTCTATGGATATCAAAACAAGAAAGAAAGGCTGTTAATTTGTCATTCTGTTCCTTTTGTTGCTCTTAGTTCTTTTTATGGCCGAAAATATTAACTCTAAAAAGAAATTGTGGCTGGTATAGTCAAAATTAATTGCAGCAACATCAGTTTCTGGAAACAGTTGGCTCATTTCACTTTTCAAAAATAAAATCAAGTACATTTTTTATACATTTGTCGAAAAAAAAAAAAAAACTTGTTCCCATAAATATCTACAAATCTGCAATCCGTCTTATAATGTCAAAAAGTTTTGGTACTTTTTTTCTAGACCGCTGAATGCATCCTAGAAGAATAAAAGCTAATTTTTAAAATTGACTTTCATATAATAATAATATGAATTTTTCAATATTTTACTTCGTAAGTCTTTTTTTTTTTCAAAAAGTTTAAACAGAACAACTATCCTGAGGTTTCAACTTAAACGTGGGAAACAATATGACAAATGAAAAACGAAACATTTGAAAATTACAGAAACATTTCATAGGAAACAAACAACCATATAAAAAGCGAATCAAGATACCAAAACCATTGAGAATTTTGCTAACTCTCACCGCCCTGCACATAATGTCCAAATTGCAGTGGAGAATCAAAGAGATCGCAGAGAAAGAGTGTAGCTTTCGAGCTGATCTTCGTCGGCTACGCCAGATAGGCTGATTTTATTCTGCCTCCAAGGTCGCTTTGGCTAACGTGAAGTGGGGGAAAAGTGCGGTACGGGGGGTGTTTTGCATGCTAAGCATTGCATAAATACGGAAGTCGAAAAGCAGCGTCGCACATAGGTAGATTTCGACGATTTAGGCGGCCAAAAGTCTTTTTTTTCAAAATCAATTTAGCCGTAAAATTTTGACAGGTTCCGTTAGAAGACACTTCCAGTAATCTATCCCAACTATCCCCACCCTTGGGCCATGTGCCATGAATTATTTACAGGTAGTCGAAACTTGACCCCCGTTCTCTTTGTACGTTACAGTTCTCGACGCTCTGTGCAACTTTTGTTACTAAGTCCATATTTTTTTTGTGAAGGAAAATACCTTAATGAAAGTAATGGATTTGCATAATTCAGGTATGAATCTTTAAAACTATATATAATAATGGTGTTTTATTACAGATTATTATATTTTTTTTTTCACTTGTAAGAGGTTTTTTGTACAAATTTATCATTGATTTTCGATTTCTCAAGAGTTTTAACTATACTTGAGGGTCCGCCCCACCTGTTTTTTTCTCTTTTACGGTATAAACAGGGTCTTAGTATTATAGTAAAATAAAAATTTGCCGCTAGAAACCGCAAATCTTAGAAAAATCCTTAATCAAAGATTTTTTGTAAAAAAAGAAGAAAAAAAAAAATGTTTTTTTCTAACGCTTCTAAAGTATAGTTTTCTTTGTGTTAGGGTCATCAAATAGCTCTGGCGTGAGGGTAGTGACGAAAAAATATTTCTTTGACCTAATGCAGGGGGCAATTCTCAAAAGGTGGGAGCAAACACATACCTAAACTTTAAAGCTTAAACACCAAATAGCTTTTATTTTAATTCACTCAAATATTTTTGTGTAAAATTATAGTTCTATATAGAGACAGGAATTGACATAAATTATTTTTTAAGTGTTCTTTACACAGCTTTAAAAAATATTTTTTCTTGCTTGAAGGGGCTATTTTGGACATCCAAAACGTTAACTGAGCAAATGTACCATCAAAAAATATTTTTTTTAAAATTATTTCGAAATGTTTCAAAGAAAATTAAAGGTATGCATCATAAAATGAATAATTTTCTAAATCATTTTCCACTAACAAAAAAATCAAAGAAGCATTATTTATTTTTTAAACGATTTTAGAAAAAAGAGTTGGTTGGAAGTTTGATGGATGTCCAAATGTTACGATTTGAATAATACTTATTTTTGAAAACTAAATACACTGTGTATGTGCTTTTAATGTATTTTCTGATCTTAAAATCAATTATTGACTGTTAAAAAGTGTTTCCATTTGTTTTTATACAGTCTCTTGGACAGAAAATATTTTTTATTAAACATACTTTTCAGATGTCAAAATTGTGTTACGATCTTAATGCTGATAATTCTTCCTGTTTATTCATTATTACTTATGTCTACTGTCTTTTAATCTTAACAAAACAAGTTATCATGGTGTTAATTTCTAAAATTCATTGGTATTTAGCATTATTAATACGTTATATATTGAACATTAAGTTAAATAACAAAAGCAACGTATTCGACTTACAATGGTGACGATCAGGGAATCGAATCAAAACAAAGACAGCGCTAAAAATCGCCAAGCAGAACGCGTTAGCGCCAGCATACAGTGTACGATAAAGAAGAAAGGTTACCAGCTAGGAACTCCTGTTTGGCGATTTTATCAATTGCGCGCGATTTTATTAATTGCGCGCGCTAAATGAAAACAAAATCTCTCTTCTTATTCTTTTGTGAGTGTTCTTTTTTTCTCCTCTTCAAAAAAAAAAAAAAAAAATTTTCAATGATGTCCAAATGAAAATACCTACTATATAACACAAGAGAAATATTCATCTCAAAACTGATATAAATTTTTGAATTTCAATTAGCTTTTTATTTAAAAAAATATATTAATTCTGGAATTCTTTGGAGTTAAAAAAAATCGTCTGCGATTTTTTGTGAACATATATATATGTTGAAAATTTTAATTCTATCTTGAAACCATTACAAAATTTTATTACCTGAAAAGCAGTGTAAAGAACCCTAATTAATCCTTCTTAATAATAAATTTTAAAAAATAATTATAATAAATAATTAAGTTTCATTGGAAAAGTTCAAAATCGGATTAACAGTCATTAAAAATTGGAAAACTTACATTATGATGATGTTCAAAACCTGTGTCCTACTGAACAAGAATGTCCAAAACTTGTAACCTACTGAAAAAGGATGTCCAAAATCTGTAACCTACAGAATCTTGATTAAATTTGCTAATAATTCATCTTTACAAATACCAGCTGTCTTTTTATGGTTATATATAATGTTCTATAGGTGCACATATTATGTAATAAAAACAAATTTGATGTCAAATGAGAAAATTTTTTTAATTGCTTAAAATTAACTTTTTTGTTCCCACCTTTTGAGAATCCCAGGGACAAAACTAACCCTCTTTTGATAAGAAATTGGATTATTTAGAGAATTACTTGCTGATGCGCTATGGTGATACAGAAGACAATAAAAAACTCTTAAGCATAAATTTTCATACGTTAAATCGCAAATGAAGCAAAGGTAGTTGAAAACACATAAAAAAAAAAGAGTTTTTCGAAAAAAATAATAGTCTATGGTTAGGTGGAATCTTTGAGATTCCGCTTGAAACAAAGTGCAACTTAGAGAAGCGAAGAGTGCAACTTAGATATTTTACATAGATTATTATTATCATCAGATCCATTGTTAAGTAGTTTGAGGCCAATCAGGAAAACCTCACATAAATCTGTTTTAAGCGAAACTATTGCAATGTTGTTGCCTGGGGATCCAAATGAGACCGAAAATGAAATATAGGACTCCGACACATCTTTTTTTTTTTTTTTACTTTTTATAAAATTATCATTTCATGTTATCCTTTATTATTATTATTATTACTTGTCATATTTTTAAAAAATGTTTTTTTTTTAATTTTATTTATTTTGTTTTTTATGATATACATATGGATTTTTTTTATAGAATATTTAATTTTTTTTTTTACTAATTACAGAGTTTCATTTTATAATAACCTCTTTTAATTATTAAAACCCCATTTAAAAACTGTTAACACAGTAAAATGTTTTTGGCCGCCTAAATTCACGAAATCTACCTATGCGTCGGTCACTGCTTTTCAAGTGTACCAAAATGGAAAAATTCCATTTTTTTCCCTTTTTTCTACTATTGCTGTGTAAAACCGAAATATTTTCCACGTCCCTGGAACCCACTGATACTCAACGCATACAATCTGCTTCATATTTGTGAGGTAGCTGGCGTGCGTCTGTTTTTAAGTAACAAAAACAAGTGAAATATTTTTTACATGTATTCAGCAGAATGGTCATGTTACAATAACATTGTGAGCCTGTAAGTTTTTGTGAATTGTTTGATGTTTCTCTTGTTTTTATTAACATGTTTGCTTTAGTTGGAGAATATAAAATATTTTTGAACAAAACAAAACATTAATTTAGCTATAAGTTTCATTTTACTTAACCACCTCTATAAATTTTAGATACACACACAAGAACTGAAAAAATACCTATTATAATGATACATGTGTTTGTTACCAAAATAACTGTAATACAAAAGAAATACGGAATTGTATTAACATACAATAACACATAGGCCATGGATTATCAAATTTTTCCAAGTTGTGACCTTCTTAGAACAGTTAGTTTTTTCATGGCATCCAAAATCATTTATTCTTTGTATGACATAGAGATGGATAGGTAAGCATCCTGCTTGCACTTTTCGAATTATATGTACTTAAGGGTTCGCTTTTGTTGCCAAAATCGCCATTTTATTACGAATTTATTACTGAAATCTTCTACTTAAATGTCTACATTTTTATTGCTGTTTTAGTTTTAAAATTGTAGTAGTTGTAAAAGAAAATATCAGGGTGTATCTGTGCTATCCAGAGATACTAGTGGACTACAGAAAAATTTTCCGGAGAAATTGTGAAATTTTCAGGAACTAATAAGAAGCTGAACTTACCCCCCCCCCCCCCATCACTGTAAGAAGATTTTAATCAAATATCAAGACTTGTGGGGGGTGGGGGCAACAAAAATAATTTTGGTTTTAAACGCTCCAAAACACTAAAATTAAGCATTTCATCATTTAAAAAAAAATTGGAGCAGTTTTCGACTTTTTTTCTTCAAATAAATGAAAACATATGATTTTTTTTTTTGTGCATGGTTATGGCTAATAGAAGACCCTTTTATCATGCTAAAAAATCATTTACCAATTCTGCAGCATCATTAAGCAAAAAAAAGTCAGAAAAATATTTTTATTCGCTTTATAATATTGTGCTCAATAAAAAAAAACAATCAAAAAGCATGTGTTGTACAATTGTTCCTTATTTGTCACAGAATTTGTTGTTTTTAAAACTGCGGGTTCAAGCTACTGCTCCGGTCTCGTTAGTGCAATTTTCATGTTATCTTTCAATGCAATCAATCACTAATTGCCCCCCCCCCCCCAACACTTCTGAGAAGAAAGCTTTGTAATTTTTAATACGCATTTCAAATTCTAGAACTTAAACAGACATCAGAATCAAGTTAGAACCCGGAAAAGTAACTATACTAATATTTTAATAACTAAATTAATCTGAAAAAATATAAAAAATGAGAGAATATAAATTATAATTCGCACATTTTAACTAGCACAGGTTTAAAAAACTTCCCAGTTTCAAAATTATTGAAAAACTTAACGGGATGCATAAGGTATGAAACTGCAATCAAGGCACTTAATTTGCGGCAAAGCACGTGTTCGATGCAAAAGGTAGATATTTAGGTAGATATCTTTAAAAAGTTGCTCAAAAAAATTATTTATAAAAATTTTAAATTTCGTGGACCGAAAAATTAAGTTTATTTCTAAAAAATTATATTTCAATGCATTAGTTCATTTCTGTATTTCATCTAGAATTGAATATAATATTATATTGCCTAACCGTTGATTGACGAAAAGTGGAAAACACCAAAACCACAAATTTTCCGTAATATGAAATAGTGCACTTTGTGTGAATTTAATAAAGATATAAATAAATATTGATTCAGAGCTTTAAAAAAATGAACGAAAATTGATTTTGTGAAAGCGAGTCTTTTGCGAAAATTGCGTTTTGAAATCTTTTTTGTACAAAAATACACTGCTCGACATTGAAAATGCAACACCAAGAAGGAGTGGTCAGAAATTGATGAAATTTGGTAAGAAGACAGAGACAGCATGGAACAATAAGTGATATTTATTTCAAAATAAATAAGCAAAATTTAGAGCGAGGACGGCATCGGCTCAGTAAGAAGTAGGACCACCGCGGAGAGCGATGCACGAAGAAACACGTCTAGGCATGGAGTCAATAAGCCTGCGGATGGTGTCCTGAGGGATGGCACTCCATTCCCTTTCAACCATTTGCCACAGTTCGTCCTCTGAACGAGGCAGTGACAGGTTCTGCAAACGGCGTCCAATCACGTCCCACACATGTTCGATTGGTGACAAGTCAGGAGAGTATGGTGGCCAGGAAAGCATCTGTACACCTCGTAGAGCATGTTGGCTGATTCGAGCACTGTGAGGCCGGGCGTTATCCTGTTGAAAAATTGCATTTGGCAGACCCTGAAGGTAGGGGATTGCCACCGGCCGCAGTACATTATCTACATATCGTTGGGTCGTCATAGTGCCCCGAATACGAACTAGAGGTGATACGGAATTGTATGCAATAGCGCCCCAAACCATTATGCCACGTTATCGCGCTGTGGGGCGTTCCACAGTTACTGCCGGATTTGATCTTTCTCCACGTCGACGCCACACACGTATGCGATGACTATCGCTGGACAAACAGAAGCGGGATTCATCTGAGAACACTACGGTTTGCCATTCTGCCATCCACGTCGCTCTGGTCCGGCACCATTCCAAACGTTGGAGTCTGTGCTGTGAGGTCAATGGCAGTCTTCTTAGCGGGCGCCGTGATTGCAGGCCACGTGCAACCAGTCGACGGGAAATGGATCTGCACCCCTCAATGTGGCTACATTTCCTCTTTCCAACCATCTCCGACACAGCCGATGCGCAGTGCTTGCATCCATGTGGGTATCAGCTGCAATTTGACGTATGGACCAACCTCCCCTTCTCAGTCCGATCACCATACCCCTTGTAAAGTCGTCTATATGCTGGAAGTGTCTTCGTTGAGGACGGCGTGGCATTTCCTCCTATCACACGTATCCTTCGAGACAAAAACCAAATTTCTCCGATAATTAGTCTGGCAGAAAAACCAACATGAACATAGCCCCCTTTTCAACTTCATTCTCTTATATCTTACTTCACGTGCGTCGGAGAGCTACGCATTTCATATCATTTGCATAACTCAGTGACGTCCGTCTACGGTAAAATTTGCATGAATTTCTGACCACTCCTTCTTGGTGTTGCACTTTCAATGTCGAGCAGTGTATATTACTTGCACATTCCAGAATGTAAACATGTTAAACACCTTTCCTTTCCCATATTTTTTAAAGACCTTTACTTCCAAGAAATGTGGCAAAACCTTCCTGATATTTTTTTCTATTGACTTAAAGAGTCAATGATATACTCAATGAGAATTATATTGAAGCACAACAAAACACAATATAGTGAGTTAGGTGAAAATCAATCATCTTTTGAAAGAGATTAGTATTTAAGTTTTGTTATGAAGAAAATATAAGTGTGTTAACTGTTTGTACAAGTATGTTTGTCATTTTTTGCTTTCTTATCTAGAATGAGGATTTTGCTTGTAAGTAGTCGAGTACTTAAATATCATTAAGACTATTAAAAATGTAAAAAATAGTTTCCAATGAAATTCTCTATAGTATTAATTCTAAATAGTAGAAATGTTGTCTAGTTATTGATTCATATTGGATCGATAAATGACATTTATGGAGTTGTTCTAAAAGCACATTTGTATGCTCCAAAATAGCAATTTCTCTGATCTGAAAGGTGCTTCCAAACACTCTGAAGCTATTAGAATCACTGAATACATCCATCACATAACTTGCACTTCATGATAGGAATTTTAATATGCATTCATTTTTTAAAGGAAATAATTAGCTAAATACTCAGTCATTGATATGTGGCTAATGCCTAATCAAGACTTTGCAAAATGCAGTCTATTTCAATTGCAATGCGCATATAGTAGGACATCACTGGATATTCACTCTTGGCCATGACTTCAGGATTCTAGAATGGCAAGAAGATCACCTTTGCCACATGGCAAAAGCAAATCGTATTCAGGTGTGAAGAGGGCACTACAGAAAGTGTATAATTGGATCTAGTGTCTCTGAGATATGCAGTTGACCTAGATTTTGCAACCATACAAAACGCTTTTCAACTAAAATCTTTCTAATAATTAAAACAGCGGCAAGCAATGTTTATATTTATTTTAGAAAAAAATCAACGGTCCCCTGGAAGAAAATCTTGCATGTGTCTGTGTGTGTGCACTAGGGTGGGGCGAAAAATAAAAAGTTTTTCAGATCAACTTCTAATAGTTGTCAAAAGTTGTCTTTGGTGATAGTTAGCTTTTGTGCAAAATTTGAGAAAGATCGGTTAATATCTTCAGGGGGCGCTGCGATCGCAAAGTTTTACCATAGCTTTGTTATGGATTTTATGGTTAAAATATAAACAAGAATGCCTTTAGCAAGTCTCTTTGCGTTTTTTTTTACTCAAAAGATGTTTTCATGCATTAAAAGCATATGAAATGACTCACAAACATTATTTTATATGATATATTTATATTTGAAAAAAATCACTTTTTTCACGTTTTTGTTTCTTTTTAAATGCTTGAAATATAAATATATCATATAAATTAATTTTTTGTGAGTTATTTCGTATGCTTTGAATGCTTGAATATATCTTAGGAGTAAAAAAAAATGCAATGAGATTAGTTAAAGGCATTGTTTTTCATATTTTAACCATAAAATCCCGATAAAAGCTATGATAAAACTTTGCGATCGCAGCGCCCCCTGAAGATATTAACCGATTTTTCTAAAATTTTGCACAAAAGCTAAATATCACTAAAGACAACTTTTGGCAACTATTAGAAGTTGATCTGAAAAGCTTTTTATTTTTCGCCCCACCCTAGTGTGCACTTCTAGTTAATTTAATAAAGTTCAATGCACTACAAATGACAAGTATCTATGTACTCTCTCCAATGACAGGGGTCCTCTGCTGAAAAAGTTTCGGAAGCTCTGTGTTAGATCACTGCACTTTAGTGTTTACATTGCATATAATGTAGATCTCTCTTTTCACTCATAATACTTTAATTTAAAAATTCCATGATATCATGAGAATGAAATTATTGTTTAGGATTGGGAGGCTCTGTAATTTAGTATTTCATTTATAAAACCTATTTGTATGAAACCATTAAACAATAGATTGTAAGTACTGTGCATTTTTGTGATTGTTGGACTAAAACATATCAGAATTATTTTCTAAATTGTGTTGGAAATAATACAATTGACTGGCATACATAATAAAACCTAGTAGTTTTTGTGCATTATTGTAAGACATGCATATGGATTTATCTTTGTCTTGTACCAGCTAAGCTGGCAGTTTGTGGTGCGCTGCTTTAATTTTCCAACTGTTCTGTTATTTGGTGTGAAGTCTGACTTCCACAGCACACACATGATATAAGGAACGTTTATAGGGTAGGCAACCATTTATAGCACAACAGCACATTGACACAAAGAAAAGATAGTAGAGGGAAAGTACATCCATGCCCGAGCCAGGATTTGAACACAGAACCTCCCCATCACATTCAAATTTCTCGGACCCCTAGACAAGGTGGCCAGCATATTTTTTATTCTTCTTGAAAACTAAACAATTGAAAATAAATAATTCAAAAGAAATTAAGTTAAAATCCTTTTATTTATTGTAACTTATATACACAAGTAGCTAATTTCAATAAATATCCACTGAAAAATGTATTGCAAAATTATACACAAAAAAGTTTTAGGACGGTAAGATGGGAAGTTATTTATTTTGTTGATGGCACTTAATAAAAAAAAAAAAAAAAAAAAAAAAAACAGAAAACGTTACACCATAGTAAAAAAAATTAACAAATTAAAAAGTATGAGTATTCATCTTTTACATTGCACTATTTGGCAGTGTAGGTGAAACAAATAACGCATCAACAATTTTATGATTTGAAAAAAAAAAAATTAAAAACCTTTTATATGCTTTAAAACTAAAAAGAAAAAATTAATTACATGAGGGACAAATAAACACAACACAGATATAACAAAATTGCATCTTCACAGCTTCACAATGAGATGAAATACCTATTAGATTAATGTTCTTATCACATTAAAGTTATCATGAGTTGGTTGATTAGTTAGTCAATGAAAGTTTATACTATTTTTAAAGTAGCATGTGTATTTTTAAAAAATGCCAAAAAGTTGCAATTTTAAGCAATGAAATTCAACTAGGAACATGATTTGTGACTTTGGACTTTTGATTCAAAATTACAGTGCTACAAAATATGCAACTTTTTTCTCCGTAAAACTGGTACTTAAAGTAATGCCATATAAAAGGGTTCTGCAAATGACTGATTTCAGAAGCAGTTCATTAGAGTTGCAAAAAAACAATATCCCTTAATGCTTTTCTTATTGATTATACTTGAATTAATAAATCAAGTTTACCAGCAACAAACTCGGGGGGGGGGGGGGGCATAGAATGCTTTTGGCCTGATATCAACAAGTTCATTGATCTTTTTTCCATAAAGACCTTTTTTTTTTTTGTTAAAAAAATTAAAATTAAATTTTTACTATTACTAAAATAAAGAAAGAATTAAAAGCATTTTAAAAATTTACAATGTGTGCCCAAGTTTCTTAGTAGTGAAATTGTGTAATTTTTCTAATTATATTTAAATTAAAATTTTCTTATTATTATAATTATAACTCTTATATTAAGTGTTTTTCTTTTCTTTTTTTAAATTTTTTATACTATTACCATGGGCATAGCCTGAATTTGTCTTATGGAGGGGCAAGCATGAGTGCAAAAAGATGGTGGTAATTTTCTTTGGTGAAATTGGGAGAAAGGTGGGATCAGAGATTCCCCTATAGGATCAGGTTCTCTTCTAGGGAGGGGCAGTTACCCCTCTCTGGCTATGCCCATGCTTACAAACATACAGAAAAAACATGTTATAAATTCAATAACTGTCTGCATTAGGCAAATATTCTCCATTTTCAGATTTATGAAAATATATACCTTCATCGAAAGTTAAAATAAAATGAAAATGCTTATATTTCATGACCTATTTAAAATAAAACTAGATTTCTTAAGTACCAATTTTAAAATAAAAAACAAACAGCTGTTTTTAAGTAAGAAGAATGATGGATGAATGAATAAATTACAATAGATTTACAAAACAAGATATACAGTAATCTTCACATTTTTCAGATGCTCAAATGAAATCTGTGTAACCTTAAAATAGTGTGGAGCATCAAATAGAATAAAAACAACTATTTTTACTAACTGGTAAGTTGACTAAGCATTTCTGACCCGAATTTAGTTCATATTACTTCCAGTCTGAAAATATTTAATTGTATGATTGAAGTTAATTCAAACTAGCTTGGATACTAGATATAACTTAGTTCAGATTTAGTTTAGCTGAAATTAATCAGCTTGCTTTTAATCATATTACAAACAAGCAGACTAAATTTAATCAAGAGAGATTTTAATTTGATTAAATTCATATTAAATGAATGAATGTTTCACAAAAAAAAAAAAAAAAAAAAAAAGAAAGAAAGAAAAAGCGAATAAATAAATAAGACTGAATATAATCTAGTAAAAGAATAGAGTAAAAATTACATAAATAAATAATTGAGTAATTTAAGAGGATGAGTGCATCAACGAATTGAAGGAATGATTGAGTAAATATATGTATATATACATATATTCATTTCTATTAGGGCTTGACACAGTTGAGCTACTTTATATGTACACTAGGTGGCCAAAGTATCCGGACACTTTCGAAAATTCACATTTTTACATATAACTCGAAAAATAAGGGCTCAATTGTTCTTTAACTTTAGTCATACAAAATATAGGTTTCACCGAACATTTCCAAGTTGAAATTAAATTACCCTTGCATTTGGGGGACGACAAGAAGGGGGGTTGAAAGTAAAACCGCTTTTTGACCATAACTCTTCGAAAATAGCTCGGAATAAGCTATAAATTTCAGTAATTAATTAGCATACTATGTATAATTACTGTACAAATTTTTATGAACGTACCACTCTTACTTCCGAAGATATGAAACATTTTTTAAAAAATGGCAATTTTATTTGAAGGGTTTTTGCTCATAACACGCAGAGTTTTTGATCAAACCTTATCAAAACTTCAGGAAAAATGACAAAATACAAGAGAAAGAACATACTAAAACGGTAAATAAAAATATTAAAAATCCGATGAGATATGAACGTTAAAAGGAAATAATTTTTCACGGCGCATGCGCGAACGACAGAAATTTATAACTACAAAAATATTGTAGCCTGGTTTATACTGCATCTTATAAAAAAGTTCCAGTTGAATATCGTAAAAATTGAAAAAGATATCAGCGATCTAGTGAGCTGTAATTCATTCATTCGCAGACAATACATAAATGGCAAGGGGTTCTCCACAAATAGTGTGGTAACAATTGAGCATTTTCTTCAATGTTAAATTGTATACAGTTTGAAAATTTATATTCGGCATAGAAGTCACATTTCGCCTATTCGGCCAAAAAGACCTTATATACGTAGGTAGCCAAAAGTATATGGACACCCCCTGAAACATTGGCTTTGAACGATGACGCACTAACCTTTAATTTAAAAATAGCTCTTTGTGGACAGACCCTCACTTTTTATGTATTGTCTGCGAATGAATGAAATACAGCTCACTAGATCGCTGATATCTTTTTCAATTTTCATGATATTCAACTGAAACTTTTTTTATAAGATGAAGTATAAATCAGAGTACAATATTTTTGTAGTTATAAATTTCTGTCGTTCGCGCATGCGCCGTGAAAAAATATTTCCTTTTAACGTTCATATCTCATCGGATTTTTAATATTTTTATTTACCGTTTTAGTATGTTCTTTCTCTTGTATTTTGTCATTTTTCCTGAAGTTTTGATAAGGTTTGATCAAAAACTCTGCGTGTTATGAGCAAAAACCCTTCAAATAAAATTGCCATTTTTTAAAAAATGTTTCATATCTTCGGAAATAAGAGTGGTACGTTCATAAAAATTTGTACAGTAATTATACATAGTATGCTAATTAATTACTGAAATTTATAGCTTATTCCGAGCTATTTTCGAAGAGTTATGGTCAAAAAGCGGTTTTACTTTCAACCCCCCTTCTTGTCGTCCCCCAAATGCAAGGGTAATTTAATTTCAACTTGGAAATGTTCGGTGAAGCCTATATTTTGTATGACTAAAGTTAAAGAACAATTGATCACTTATTTCTCGAGCTTTTTGTGAAAATGTGAATTTTTGAAAGTGTCCGGATACTTTTGGCCACCTAGTGTATGAGGCCTACATCTAAGCTGAAAAAGGGGCTTTTGTTACAATTTTTGCTACAGCACAGGGAAATAAGCAACATTTTTGGTGCTTTTCAAAGATTTCCTATCCTTTCTTTGTTTCTAAATCACATGTGTAGCCATAGCCAGTCACTGTTTTGAACACAGATGTAATTTTATGTCATTAAATTTATCTTTTTTTTAAAGTAATTTTGCCCCATATGATATCAGCTTCAGTGCCTTTCTGATTATGTATTCTTTGATGAAAGTTGTTTAATATGATGTGCACTATCAACTAAGTTTTTCTTATCTTTCATGAAAACACCTGTGGGTATGAAAAAAAGAAACCTTGTGCGTGTACATATATATTTATATATATATATATAATGTACTTATACATATAGACATGTGTATATACTTATACTTAGAAAATAATGAATTATTTATTTATTTAAACCAAACATTCATTCATCTGATCAGTCACTCAATATGTCAATCCATTTAATTGATTAGATAATAAATTAATTTAACTATTTACCCTTTATTCATTCCTTTTTAAATCAATCAATCTACCTATTGATCACCCATTAATACTGCAATCAACTTTAAGGCATTCATTCGATCAATCATATAGTAATTCAACCAATCATTCAGACTTCATATTTTCTTTCGATCAATTAGCCAATTCTCGCATTTTTTTTTATTTGTTCACTTATTCACTCATTATGTTTCCATTTATTCAATAAAGCAATCAGCCTATCCATCAGCCATCAATCAACTAACCAATCATTCAAACTTCATATTTTCTTTCGATCAATTAGCCAATTCTCGCATTTTTTTTATTTGTTCACTTATTCACTCATTATGTTTCCATTTATTCAATAAATCAATCAGCCTATCCATCAGCCATCAATCAACTAACCAATCAATCAAACCCACTTTTTTTTTCAATCAATCATTAAGTCAATTCTCATGGTTTTTTTTTAATATTCTTTTTAAATTCACTCATTTTTATTCATTCTATATTTCCTTTATGTATGCAATTATTCATATTAGTATTAATATATTTGTTTACTGGTTCATTCATTCATTCATTTATTCATTCATTCACACACACATTTATTCGTCTGTTTTGTGGGGTTTCAAAGCAAATTAAATTTAATCTTATTAAACTCAATGTGATTTCTTTAGACTAAATCTGAGCTTTACTTTTTTTACTAATTGACCAAGTTAGTTTGAACTAGTGTTTATCATTACCAAACACCTATACATATAAATTGATTGAATAGATAACTATTAACAAGTAATTACAACTAATTATTTAATTTTAATATTACAATTCTAAGTACATTCATATAAATAATAACTTAGCATAAGCTATTTAGATAATATGGTATTCAGATTTACATTGATCAACAAAGCTGCTATAAAAAGTGATAATGCTTGATTTCCAGAGCATTTCACCAATTTTAAATTTGATGTTGCCCCACGCAACTAAAAGCAAAATAATGAATGGATTTCACATAAGCATTGAACATGGTTGAAAGTTCATGATCACTTATTTTTAGATTCTAAGATTATCGTTAAACTTGAAAATTTAGGTATACAGAAAACTCCCAATTAGCGGCAGAACAGAGTGGTATATTAACTGCAAATAAGCAAATTTTATGGATAATCAACAAGGTGGGAGTGTATGTAAAAAATATACTTGAAAGATAAAAAAGGATTGCTTCTCATTGAAAACGGATTACATGCATTAATGAGCAAATTACATAAACAGATTAACTGAAACATATTAAGCTAGTTTACACCGAAAATTACAGGGAAAGGGAGGAATTTTTTTTTGGAACAAGACTTGTCCTGTTTGCTGTTTAACAAGCATAAGTAGTGTAGATCTTAATCATTAAATAGCCTAGATCTAAAAATCAGGTTTCAACTAATAGTGCAGATATTGTAGTATTTATCGGAAGGGAGGGAGAAGAAATAAATATTAATGTTTAAAAGTAGATTTTTCACTTACCGATTTAAAAAAGGTGTATTTTTATCTACATTCAGTTAATCATTGCAATGAGAAAATGTTGTTTTGAAAGACCATGGATAAGCTGCCCGCAGATAATTGAGATTATTGATTTTTACTGTATCTATATACATATATATATATATATATATATATATATAAACAGGGTGTTCCCATTTAACAGCAGAACCTTCATTTTCACAAACGTTTATCTTAGTTGCATACTTCCAGTTGCAAAAATGCTTAAAATAAGGTGCCGAGTTAAGATATTAAAAGTTTGAAACACAAAAGAAAATTGGTAAAAAATACAAAATTAAACTTTTGATATGGCCCCTATTTTCTCCTAATTGTATTTATAGAAATAATCTACATTTAAAAATAAAAGTAACACAAAAAATGGCAGCAGTACGACCAATACTCGTTGAAATATGAAATGGAGTGTTTTGCACTTATACTACTTTTATACTATACAATACACCACCAGCTCGTTTATTCCATCCATGGACTGCTGGTGGTGTAGTGTATGTTTCTGCCTTAGCCCTGGCTTAGGGATGGTTACTTACTGCTTTATACCCAAGCTTTGCCTCAAAATTTTCAAGCTGCACCATATTAAGTGATATCGCTCGCTGGTGTTCCAATTTCACAATAGCTACCAGTTTTTGTTGGCTCTCTTTGCTCTATGAGATGATTTTTGCCTCCAGCTCGTTTAATTCCTATTCCATGCTGATGAGTGCATAATAAGCATGCAACTGCAGTCCATGGATAGAAAAAAAAAAAAGCTGGTGGTGTTTTGCATATTTCTGCCTTAGCCCTGGCTTAGAGGCGGTTACTTACTACTTTATACTTTTATACTAGTATCACAACTTTTGGAGGAAAATATAGCAGCTGAAGAAGATTTAAAATTTTATGTACACAGAGATGTTTTTCAAATTTTACGAGCTTTTCTAGTCTGTTTTTACGTATCATAGCAAAACATTTATGTTTATTTTTCAATAGCAATGAAAAATGTTAATATTTTTTTTACATTAACAACCTGTTCTTCTGAAAGAGCATATGTTCCAATCTCATTTTCTGCAAGGTCTCTTTAAGTTTTGAGCTTGAATATGTTTTTGAGATTTGGGGGCAAATGTTTAAAATTTTTTGGGGTGCAGATATTTTTCAATTGAGAATATTTCCTTAAGTAACTTTATGACAAAATAGGGGTTGAATAAAAAGTTAGATTTTGTATTTTTTCACGCTTTCTTTTTTGCTTCAAACTTTTGTTACCTTAACTCTAAAACTTATTTTGCACATTTTTGTAATTGAAAGTATGCAACTAGAATGACTGCTTGTGAAAATAAAGGTCTTGCATGCTGAACGGGAACGTCTAGTATACAAGGTGCGACAATATAGTAATGAGACTTTTTTGCAACACATAGCAAAACTGCAGCTTATGCAGATTTTTGACATTGCTTTTGAAACTACATGGAGTTAAAAAATGGCACATTGATACAACTTGTATGTGATGTGTACTGCATTCGGTGGACATGTTTTAGTCTAACGATACAGAAATGGAATCCTAAAAAGATTGATAATGTCATCAGCAATATGTTATTTCTTTTTTGTGTTAAGATGGGTTAAAATGTGGCAAAAACTAAAGGAAAGCTTCAGAAGACTTTTGAAAATGAGGTTACACCAAGACCTTAAGCTTTATGTAGGTACAAAATATTTGCAGAAGGCAGAACAAATGCTGATGATGAAGACTGCAATGAACAATCATCGACTTCTCAGACTGATGTTAATGAGGATGTCATGGCCCTGGCAGAAGAATCAAACATCAATCGGGAAACTGTTTTGTGAAATAATTACAAAAAGTCTTGGTATGAGGAATGTTTGCACAAAAATGGTTCCTCAAAATCTCATAGACCAACAGTGAGAAACAGAAAATTGTGGCAATTCTTTGAGAACAAATGGCAATCAATCCAGATTTATTTAGCCATATTATCACAAGCTCCGAGTCCAAATGGTTGTAAAGGGGCGACATTTTCAAAATACACAAGGTGTCCAAAAAGCTCTGACGATAGATTTCTTAAAGAACATTCCAGAATACTTCCAGGAATGTTACCAGCAGTAGCAAAAGCGTTGGACTACGTGTAGACAACCAGAGTAGAGATACTTTGAAGGGATATCAAATAAAAAGGATAAAAAACATACATAATATATTTTTTACATTAATATCATTACTTTATTGCCCCACCTCATGTGTATGTAATGCACACACACACACGCAAAGAAAATAAAAAGCCATCCAATAATGTATGCATACTTGTTCAATAAAAAGAAGTATGATTTGATATTTTTTTCTGTTAAGACATTTCTTTTGAAAATTCAATAAGAACTTTCTGTTTTAATATTAATTGAAAAAAAGTGTTTTCAAAAATTTCATATGATTTTATTATTCCTTATGATAAGGCATGATTGATTTAAGATGATTAAAATAAATTTTTTCTATATACATAACAAACATAATTGAGGACAAAGTAACATGGTTGCTGATTCCTATTGATCCTAGATCAGGTTTGGAATCTGTAATTGTAGTGTTAGTGTTATAAAGATTCAAATGTACAAATGAAATGAAGCATTGCACAAAAAATAAATATCACAAGTTTGCCTAAGCTAAATAATAACAGCTTAAAGAAGCTAAATCATCAGTGATTAATGATAAAAAACCACAATTTATACCAACACATGAAAATGAGAAAAATATGACAATCATTCTACATACAATGTATATGATTCAAAATTACATCTGAAATAGCATTATTTACGTGATAGAAATGGGAGAGAGGGACTTGAATGATTTAAAACTTTTTTTCATTTCTTAAAAAAAGCCTGTGTATGGTAAAACAAGAAAATTAAAATAAGAACTTAACAAAAAAAGGCTAAGACCTAAGGAAACCTTTAAACCAATCTGCACCTAGCAAGATGTTATATTATTATCTTTTAAATTTTTATTTATTTATGCATATTCAGGGACTTATCTAGAAAAAAAAAAAAAAAAACAAGGTGCATAAACGGGCTCTTCACAAAAATCCAAAAACGGACCCTTCAGAAAAACCGAAAACCTTTCAAAATATAGGTTTAATTTAGTTAACTATGTTATCCACTTTAATCTGGTACATGTCTCATTTGAATTTTAAGAATTAGTTGTAAAAGCAATTTAAATTTTGTTTCTCCTGGAGTAATAATAGTGGTAAACTATTGTTACAAATTTGAAGAATGCTTCATCAATTTAAAAACGCCATAAGTAAAATTGTAGTAACAAGAGTAATGTATTGAAAAACATTTTTTTTTTTTGCAATTGCTAACTTTAATATGTTCTTAAATATGGCTTTTGATTGCAATATATATGTTTTGTTGAAGCAGGTACTTGACAAAATTAGTTTTCATAAAATTCAAATAACAGGACCCAGATGTCAATTTCTGAATTGATCTCTGATATTGATGAGTTATGTATGAAGTAAACTTTGCTTATTTGAAATGCAACTGTTTTTGATTCTTAAATTCCTCCAAATTGATTTACTTGGAAGCTGCAAAAATATTGTAGAATGAAGTTCAGCAGATTTAATTCAGAACATTAATTAACTCAGCTTTTGATGAAGAAAGCAACATTTAGCAATTGATTAAGAATCATTTAAATGTATGTTGAAATTTATTAATTTAAAATAATAAATAATATGATATAATAATTTTTGGTCAAGAAACTGATTACATTATTCAGTATTTTCAAAATATTTTAAAAGGATAAAAACATTTTTAAAAACCTTCATAATATATTTTACATAGTTAAAGTACTTCACTGCATGTTAAAAATAATTCTTTCATATAAGGTAATACAAATTTAATTCTGATTTTCATAATGTTTTTCCCTTTTCTTTTATGTTTTCAGTTTTCATGGTTGCAATTGCAGTTCATAGCTAGTAATAGTTACTTTTTATTCACATCATTTTTTTTTCTCTTTTGCTTTTTACAAGTAAAACCATTTATCACAATGAAAAGTAGTTAGCAAAAAATAATAAAAAAGTGAAACTTTGAAAGTTACTGCTTGTTTACAGCAAAATATAGTATGTACACTATTTACATGTGACAATGAAGTCATGTTTGTTTGCTTTCACTACTTGATGAGTTATTTATCACATCAGCAAGATCTTCAAATTTCGTTATAAAATCAATGCTGCATTCATCAAGTAAGCAACGAACTTGGGAATCAACCTAAAATCAAAATTATACATTTATTTTGCTCTTACACATGCATAATATACATATACATTTATAGGTTATCATAAATGAGCTGGTAGTTTCCAAAATAGAATAGAATGAAAACCTTGGTATGTATTAAAATTATTCATGCAAAACATGATTTTTATGATGTTTATTCATCATTGTTTGGGATGAGTAGTGTATTATTGATAAGCAAATCGGCCTATAAATTATAATAAGGATTTTCTAATACTACAATTTTCCATCACATTTTTTTTTTTTTACAATTTCAAATTTTTAGAATCAGCAATACTTAGTTTATTTCCATAGGTGATGGTTTATTTTCCCTCATTTTCATGATTATTTGAAAAAGTAAAGTTTTAAAACTTCTGTTTTAATTCAGTAAACTAATTTATTATCTTGCTAATAAAATTAGGGTGTGTTATAATTTTCTGTAGGGTTTGGAAGACTTTTTACAACAAACTTATCACCAATACAACAACAATGTATACATTACTGGAGAAGAAAACATCAGAATTTTATATCACAAATGTTTGATGCTTTCATGATGTGGCAGATATCACGTTTAAAGTAGAATATTGGTTTTACTTGCTGTAACATGTCATGATTTGTAATTTTAACTATTTTTAAATTTTATACGGCCAAAAAAATGTTCTTATGATAACTTTGAATCTAGGAAAAGAAGGGTGAAAAAGCTATTTGAATTTTCTATACGCTTGGAAATGTCGTCTTTGTAAGAGAACCAAAATATTTATTATGTATCATAATATATATCATTACAAAAACTTTTTTAAAATAAAATAAATTTTAATTATTTTTATTCTTACACCTTTTACTTATAATCTGCAACAATTTTTGAAGAAAATATCCAATTTCAATGTCTGAAAAAAATTGCACAAAAATTGCTTGAGTATTTTGCATTAACCCCCCAGCGGTACGGCAGTTCTAGAATTACATGTTAAATGGACGTGATAAGACATCCAGAACCATCAGTGGGTTAAGCTACATCACGGAAATTCTAATTTAAAACTTCTATATGAGCGATTCCATACCAAATCACCGAAAAAAAAAAAGTTGGTCGCACGACCAACTCGGATTTTTTTTTAATTTGGTACACAGATTGATGGTATAGAGGTATGAAAAAGCCCAAAAGGAAAGTTACCTGCTCCACTTATTTTCTGAGATACATGCCCTCAAAGTTTGTCCGCCACGTCAAATACTAAAAAAGTGATGTTATAAAATCATTTTTTATAAAAAATTGTACTCATGCAAAATAAAAGTGTTAGATATCTGTGGAAACTAGTTACTCCAGGCATTCTGAAAAAAAATACTAGAACGTTCATAATGAAAATTGCCAAGGCTCTTTGAAGTTGTCACCACAAAAACTTGATTTTGCAGATTTTGCTAAAATTCAGGCATTTATTACAGAAAAAGGCAAACAAAACCAAAGGTTTTCTCACTTTCTGGTAGTGTACAGGTCCTCCCTGTAAATTGCTACGCAATAAATTTTTTGGGTTTCTCACTCCTTCTTGGAAATATTTTAGCTTAAAGATAAGCCGTAAGGCAAAAAATGCGTTTTTGGCCATCTTGGCAGCCATTTTTCTCATAAAGGGGGAGCAGTAGAAACTTTAATTTTTTTTAAAAACAAGCCACTGATATGTTAGCTATTCACAGGAAAAGAGTTTACTTTTGGTTATTTCTCCCATTAAGAGATATCCTGCTGACAGTATATGCATATTTTTCGCGACGACCATATGCTTTTGTTCCCCCTCTCATGGACTTAAAATCAATTAAACCAAAAAATAATGATATATTTATTATTAGCTGTATTATCTACCCAATATGTCATGAAATTTAATTTATTAAATCATTGAACAATAAATTAGATAATTGATGAAAAAAAGAAAAAGTATTTCTCTGATGCCTGAGCATTATGCATTCATAATTATAAAGCACTAAATACTTTCTTGAGAAATTAATTAACATAAATGAGCTCTAAATAGTTATATTATAAGCAATACCCAATCTTGTGATTGGGACACTCCTGTTTTTAATGGAAGAATTTCTTGAATATCACATGAATATCAGGAAAATAAATGAGGTCTTTTCGTTTGATGTAGGATATTTTATGACAAATTTCATTTGATGGGCTACTAACTGAGCATGGTGATAAAGAGCTGTTAATTTCAGCATCGAATTCCATTTTACCTTATTAACAGTTAAATATTTACAAAATAATTAAATAAATAATTTAATGTAAAGCCATGCTTGAAGAATTAAAATTAGTGCAACTAATTTATTCCCACACTGATCTTTACAAAATTGACATGCGTTGAGCACTGATAAGAACTGACAAGAAAAAGTTTACTCACTAAAATATTAGTTCACAGATACTATAAAGCATACATTATATTTTCCACAAAATAATACTGCAACAAAGAACAAGGGTATCCTCCTGTTTATAACCATCAATCAGGAACATCCAATCACAAGATTGGGTATTGCCTATGAGATAAATATTCGAAGCTCCTTTATTTTAATTGATTTTTCAAGAAATTCTTTAGTACCCACCCCTTTACACCTTGTTCTTTGTTGCAGTATTATTTTGTAGAAAATAGAATGTACGCTTTATAGTATCTGTGAACTAGTATTTTAGTGAGTAAACTTATTCTTGTCAGTTCTTATCAGTGCTCTACACATGTCAGTTTTGTAAAGATCAGTATGGGAATAAATTAGTTGCACTAATTTTAATTCTTCAAGCATGGCTTTATATTAAATTATTTATTTAATTATTTTATAAATATTTAACTGTTAATAAGGTAAAATGGAATTCGATGCTGAAATTAACAGCTCTTTATCACCATGCTCAGTTAGTAGCCCATCAAATGAAATTTGTCATAAAGTATCCTATATCAAACGAAAAGACCTCATTTATTTTCCTGATATTCATGTGATATTCAAGAAATTCTTCAATTAAAAACATTTATTATATTGCTTATAATATAACTATTTAGAGCTCATTTATGTTAATTAATTTCTCAAGAAAGTATTTAGTGCTTTATAATTATGAATGCATAATGCTCAGGCATCAGAGAAATACTCTTTCTTGTTTTCATCAATTATCTAATTTATTGTTCAATGATTTAATAAATTAAATTTCATGACATATTGAGTAGATAATACAGCTAATAATAAATATATAATTATTTTTTGGTTTAATTAATTTTAAGTCCATGAGAGGGGGAACAAAAGCATATGGTCGTCGCGAAAAACATGCATATACTGTTAGCAGGATATCTCTTAATGGGAGAAATAACCAAAAGTAAACTCTTTTCCTGTGAATAGCTAACATATCAGTGGCTTGTTTTAAAAAAAATTAAAGTTTCTACTGCTCCCCCTTTATGAGAAAAATGGCTGCCAAGATGGCAAAAAACGCATTTTTTGCCTTATGGCTTATTTTTAAGCTAAAATATTTCCAAGAAGGAGTGAGAAACCCAAAAAATTTATTGCGTAGCAATTTACAGGGAGGACCTGTACACTACCAGAAAGTGAGAAAACCTTTGGTTTTGTTTGCCTTTTTTCGTAATAAATGCCTGAATTTTAGCAAAATCTGCAAAATCAAGTTTTTGTGGTGACAACTTCAAAGAGCCCTGTACCTTGACAATTTTCATTATGAACGTTCTAGTATTTTTTTTCAGAATGCCTGGAGTAACTAGTTTCCATAGATATCTAACACTTTTATTTTGCATGAGTACGATTTTTTATAAAAAATGACTAAATAACATCACTTTTTTAGTATTTTGACGTGGCGGACAAACTTTGAGGGCATGTATCTCAGAAAATAAGTGGAGCAGGTAACTATCCTTTTGGGCTTTTTTATACCTCTATACCATCAATCTGTGTACCAAATTAAAAAAAAATCCGAGTCGGTCGTGCGACCCCCATTCGGTGATTTGGTATGGAATCGCTCATATAATAGTTTTTTTTTTTTCACATACATGGGCAATTCCACGGCAAATCAATCAAAAAAAAAAAAAATAATAATAATAAATAAATAAATAAAATACATAAATTTTTGACCTCACCATTTTCGATTTTGACAAAATTTGGTATAAGGGACACATATGATGAGCTAAGTATTCCTGCCAATTTTTGATTTTTATTTTAAAAATTGTACAAAATACAGGGTTGTAAAAAACAGCAAAAAGTGCGAAAAAAACGAAAAGTGGCTGAATGCAAATGACTAACTTCTTTCGTAACTACAGTAGAATAAAAATTTAAAAACCATTGTAAAGTAAAAGAATGGAGCTTTCTATTGATACATAACATAACTTTTTTACAACGGTTAGGGTTTCAAAGTCATTGCCAGTAACTTTTGACCTTGAATATCTCGAAACACCCCACCTTAGAATTTCTTTAAAAAAATATATTTTATAGCTCTACCACTGTTCTTCCCAACACCAAAACTTAGGCTGGCATCGCAATGGCAAGGTACTGAAAAAAAAATCAGGAATGTTAACATGTTCTACATTAGGGAATTTCGTATGTCAGTTCAGTCACCTTCTTGACCTGAACATTTCCGATTTTGATGAAATTTGGTGTGAAGGACACACATGACGAGATAAGTAATCCTACCAATTTTTAGATTTTTATTTTAAAAACTGTAAGATATACAGGGCTGTGAAAAACAGTAAAAAGTGTGAAACAAGAACAAAAAGTGGTTACATGCAAATGACTATAACTTCACTTTTAATTATAGCAGAACAGAAATTCAAACACTATTGTAAAGCTTGAGAAGAGAGCTTTCTATTGATATATAACATGACTATCGTACGACAGGTTAGGGTTTCAAGGTCATTGATCGAAACTTTTGACCTTGAATATCTCAAAACACGCCCCCTTAGAATTTTTTTAAAATAAATATTTTATAGCTCTGCCACTGTTCTTCCCCACACCAAAACTTAGGCTGGCACCGTAATGGCAAAACACTTAAAACAAAAATCAGGAATGTTAACATGTTTTACATTAGGGTCATTCCATGTCAAGTGTACGAGGCGTCACCACTCGACCCCCTCCGATTTTGATGAAAATTTTTTTGGATGTACATAAGACCTGCATGAAACCATACCAAATTATAGCTCTATAAGCCTTATGGTTTAGCCAATAAAAATTATTGAAAAAAGGTTTCTTTTTCGTGTCTTGAAAAAAATGACCAAATCGTCCAGTTTGCTTTTATTGCTCGCGACCTAAGACGATTATCAGGGTCAAATTTGATGATTCTGATCACTGTTTAGGGTAGAATAGCCTACTTGTGTAACAAAAGCTCCATACATTGTAGATTTCTTGCAATTTGCTGCCAAAGTTGGTAAAAAATCGTATTTTGGTAAATTTTGATCATACGGTATCAGCTTGTATCTACTGAGAGAATGACTTTCTGAAGCTAATTCTTTCCTCGTTTGTAGCCTGATAGTTCGTCCGAAAGGTGTGCAAGTGGCATCTCGATAGCTCAAATAATTGCTGAATTATGCGAGTTGAAATTCCAGTCAAATTTCTTTTCTCTCAATTTTGTCTCAATATCAAAGGGCAATATCTCAAAAGGGTCATCTTGGATTTCAATTTTCTTTACATCATTGGAAAGAACACACTTTTCTTAACAGAAAAACGTTATTTTTATTTTTGAGACAAACCAGTTTCAAAGGATATTGCAGGTCAAAAATGTGTACGTCATTCAACGTGAAATCAAAGAAAAAAAGACATTAGACCTCAAAAGTTGATGTCAATTTGTTCTATTAAAATTTACAGGAGCTATTGTACTTATGTTCTGATAAAAAAAAACCTTTTTAGATGTTTTTGAACTTTAGTTTTTGTGTACGCATCCGTAAAAACTCAAGAAATGACAAAAATAAAGTTTCGTTTTTAACAAAAATAATTATCTTCTTGTCGCTGCTATAAGAGCTTGAGTCTTTTCCTATGTGTTCTTTTTAAGCTCTTGAAACAGAATTTCGGATGATATGTCACTTGGCAAGGTTGTAGGTCATTAATGTTTCAAGGTCATAAAAAGCATTTTCCCATTTTTCATCAATTTTGTTTATGGGCAAATTGCAATCATAGGCTGAATATCTAGACACATCCTCGGCAGTATAATGAATGGATTTTCAATTAATACTTATCATATTTTCAATTACTATTGTTATCATTTATTTACACGGTGGAAATAATTGCAATATTCAACTCTATCGAAAACTTTCGTTATCGCATTTTAGAAAAATGGCTCTGCAGTCCTATTATACATATTTTTTATCACGTACACACCATATTAACTGTTTTATTTATTATTTATCTCATTTATTAATTATTTTTATGTTTATTTATTTATTTATTTATTTTTTTTTTTTTGAAAAAGGAAACAATGCTTTTTATGAATTTAAAATATTAATGACACCTTGCCAAGTGACATATCATCCGAAATTCTGTTTCAAGAGCTTAAAAATAACACATAGGAAAAGACTTAAGCTCTTATAGCAGCGATAAGAATATAATTATTTTTGTTACAAACGAAACTTTATTTTTTGCCATTTCTTGAGTTTTTACGGATGCGCACACAAAAACTAAAGTTCAAAAATATCTAAAAAAGGGTTTTTTCATCAAAACATAAGTACAAAAACTCCTGTAAATTTTAATACAACAAATTGACATCAACTTTTGAGGTCTATGTCTTTTTTTCTTTGATTTCACGTTGAATGACGTACACCTTTTTGATCTGCAATATCTCCTTGAAACTGGTTTGTCTCAAAAACAAAAATAACGTTTTTTAGTTAAGAAAAGTGTGTTCTTTCCAATAGTGTAAAGAAAATTGAAATCCAAGATGACCTTTTTGAGATATTGCCCTTTGAAATTGAGACAAAATTGAGAAAAAAGAAATTTAACTGGAATTTCAACTCGCATAATTCAGCAGTTATTTGAGCTATCGAGATGCCACTCGCACACCTTTCGGACGAACTATCAGGCTACAAACGAGGAAAGAATTAGCTTCAGAAAGTCATTCTCTCAGCAGATACAAGCTGATAACGTATAATCAAAATTTACCAAAATACGATTTTTTACCAACTTTGGCAGCAAATTGCAAAAAATCTACAGTGTATGGAGCTTTAGTTACACAAGTAGGCTATTTTACCCTAAACAGTGATCAGAATCACCAAGTTTGAGCCTGATAATCGTCTTAGGTCGCGAGCAATAAAAGCACAAACTTGACGATTTGGTCATTTTTTTCAAGACACGAAAAAGGGGCCTTTTTTCAATAATTTTTATTGGCTAAACCATAAGGCTTATAGAGCTATAATTTGGTATGGTTTCATGCAAGTCTTATATGTACATCCAAAAAAATTTTCATCAAAATCGGAAGGGGTCGAGTGGGGATTTTTTCGAAATTTGGGACACTTGACATGGAATGACCCATTAGAGAATTCCGTATGGCAGGCCAGTCACCTTCTTGACCTTAACATTTCCGATTTTGATGAAATTTGATGTGAAGGACACACATGACGAGATAAGTAATCTTACCAATTTTTAGATTTTTATTTTAAAAACTACGATATACAGGGCTGTGAAAAACAGTAAAAAGTGTGAAAAAAGAACAAAAAGTGGTTACATGCAAATGACTGTAACTTGGCTTTTAATTATAGCAGAACAGAAATTCAAACACCGTTGTAAAGCATGGTCACAATGACCTTGAAACTTAAACCAGTTGCAAGAAAGTCATGTTATATATCAATAGAAAGCTCTCTTCTTAAGCTCTGCCCGGCGGTAGTGTGGTGTGTTGGTTTCTTGTTTTGGGCGTCTCTGACCCTCTGGCCAAAAATAAGCACCTGATCAACTGTGCTGTGACCCTCTCTAAAACCATACTGCTCCATGGGAAGAAGGTTGTGTTGATTTAAGTAAAAAGTGAGTCTCTTTAAAATCATTTTCTCCATGATCTTACATGATATGGAGGTCAAAGCAATGGGTCTAAAACTCTCGGCAGAAGTCATGTCCATGCCAGGTTTTCTAATGGGCACTACGATTGCCCTCTTCCAGTCGCGAGGAAGACCATCCAGTCTCCATGAGTCGTTGATGATATCCAATAGTCTTTGTCTTCCATGCCGACCCAAATGAGAAATCATCTGACCATGCATACCATCTGGTCCAGGCGAAGAGTTCAATTTTGATCCTGTAATTGCAATATTTAGTTCTTCAGTTCAAAAGGCTTTGTTGAAGGTTGCCGGGCCTGCATGAGGATTGCTCCAACATCCATGCACAGTAAAACTCGCCATAGTCATCACCAATTGGTAATGCTCCCCTAAAATGTTGGCCGCCTGTTCGTCGTTTTGGGCCATAATTCCTCTACCAGAGTAGATTGTGTTGCTCTTTTCAACTTGGTGCTGTTCTCTACTAATGCCCTTTACCAGCTTCCACAATCTACTGTTGGACGATCTTGAGTCCAGAGTTGCACAGATATTCCACCTAGATCTCTTGGCCTGCATATACGTCTTTCTTAGCTGTGCATTCACTTTATTCTGTTTTATTCTATTAGTATCACTATGGTCAGAATCCAGATCACTTAGTATTTGTGTTCTCTCTGTAATTAAGGGCTGCAGAGTAGGTATTTTCTCGGTCAAACATTGCCTTTTTCTCTTGAGTTTACCCCTAGGAATTGATTGACCAGCAGCGTCGAAAATAATCCGCTTAAAGGAAAGCCAATCGCCCTCAAGGTTACCAGTAAGGGGTTTTGTGCGTACCAGCTCTTCAGTTCAATTAGCGAAAGCCTGCCAATCGGCACGTTTGAAGTTCCATCGACGATTCCTAGTCTTAACAGTAGGCTGTCTCTTATTGATTTCGAACAGTATCGGGAGGTGATCACTTCCTAAATGCTCAAGAACTTTCCACACAGGTAGGGCTGAGGTCTGGGCTAATAATGGCCACGTCTAGAGCTTCTTTAGTGTTATAGCTATGCGAACAATGAGTGTGAGATCCGTCGTTTAGAAAGACGAAGCCCTTATCATCGACCATGTTTAGCAAATCCTCTCCTCTAGAATTATTACAAGTTGAGCCCCACAGGTGGTGTTTGGCATTAAGATCGCCTAGGCAAATAGTGCCCGGTACCAGGAGGCCTTGCAGATCATCAGGAATTTTAGTAGAGTCAGAAGGCTGATACATATTGAAAATGTTTAGGTCTTTACCTCTCCAGCTGGTTCTTATACCCTGGATCTCAAGATTAAAATTTTGCGTGATGTTGCTATTCACATCTATACATTGATATTTTATATCTCTGATGAGAAACATTAAGCCTTCTCCACTTTTATTTTGTTTATCGGTTCGAGAAATATGATAACCCTTAACTGTTAGGGAAGTGTTTTTTCTCAACTTTGTTTCCTGCAAGGCTATGATTTGCACACTGTGGATCTCAGCCAGGTCTAACACCTGATATAATTTAACTCTGGTGGTGCTAGTTGTGATTCCATTAATGTTGAGTTGGATAATTTTCAGCGAGCTTAAGTTTGGAGAATGTAATATACTTTTCGAACCTGGCCCTCTTCCTAAACCAGGAGCGCGATCCTTTATTGACTGCGCGACGATTGAGGCAGCATGGCGATTATATTCCCTAATGTAAAACATGTTAACATTCCTGATTTTTTTTGAGTACCTTGCCATTACCGTGCCAGCCTAAGTTTTGGTGTGAGGGAAAAGCAGTGGCAGAGCTATAAAATATTTTTTTTAAAAGAAATTCTAAGGGTGTTTTGAGATATTCAAGGTCAAAAGTTATGGTCAATGACTTTGAAACCCTAACCTGTCGTAAGAAAGTCATGTTCTATATCAATAGAAAGCTCCATTCTTGAGCTTTACAACGGTGTTTGAATATCTGTTCTGCTATAATTAAAAGCAAAGTTACAGTTATTTGCATGCAGCCACTTTTCGTTTTTTTCGCACTTTTTGCTGATTTTTACAGCCCTGTATTTCATACAACTTTTAAAATAAAAATCTAAAAATTGGAAGGAATACTTAGCTCATCAGATGTGTCCCTTGCACCAAATTTTGTTAAAATCGGAAATGGTGAGGTCACGAAGGTAATTGATCTGATGTGGAATTGCCCACATGCTTTTGGCATTAAAATAAGGTGTTTCATTTTTCTCATTTGCTTAAATTTTTTCTGAGTCAACAGCAATAATGAGAAGTAGGAAGTTAATCACTGAAATACAATTATACATTTAATTGAAAAAAAAAAAGTGTTTGGAAAAGGGAAGATTAAAATTGCATGCACACGGTAGTGATGGTAGTCTATCCATCAATGGTAGTCAAACCACGAACTTATGAGCTCAGCAGCATATTCGCTAATTTATTTCTCATTTAAATAAACTTTCACAACTTACTTAAGCATTGTAACATAAAAATTAAACCAAAAAAAAAAAAAAACATGTCTCTGAGCTTTCAAATCTGGAAAAAAAAAAGCTGATTGGCAGTGAAGAAGTATAAAATCATTTTTCTGTTTTCAGCAAATGATCGATATTGGCTTTCTGAAGTCCTTGCTTCATGGCAATTATCTTTGCAAATCCAAATTGTAGTCCAAATATTTAATGCTGTGTAAAAAAAATAATCAGATTTAAAAAGTGCCTGTGTAAAACTCGCACTGAAAAACGTATTGCAAAAAAGAGGGGCGCGGGGTACGTGGCGTCCTTCTGACGTCAGGCCAATCAGGGATCGTTTCTTCTCGCGGCACTTCTGGGGGATTAAAATGCTTCAAATATTTTTTTTTGTAGAAAATGAATTGGATTTTTGGATTTAGGAGATTATTTTTGTTAAAATAGCACAAAAAATAGGAAAATTTCAGAGATGCTGTAGTTCTCCATTGTGTTTGTTTACATGTAACACAAAAATCAATATTATGTATTAATAATGATTGTGTTCATAATTGTGTTCAGTATTACGACTTAACTTTTAACTTCTGACTTTTTATATGATATTTAGTGCGCTACTTGAGCTTTAAAAGACTAATTACTATTCTGGATAAGATTTTTGACATTTTTACAAAGCTATTACCTTGAAACGATAGAATAATCCACTACAGCATTGACATTCAAAGAATTTAATAGTGGAATGCAACGCCAAGTGAAGTTTTTAAGAAAAGAAAAATTGAAATGATGTTTAGAACACTGATTTACGTACATACTTTTTAAGTACGTATTTAATGATATTTATACCGAATAAAAATAGAATTATAGAAAAATTTCAAGACAAAGATTAGATTACTAAAATCAATTGTATTAATTGCAATTTTATTTAAGTAAAGCAATTTAATATTTATTCAAACAACTTTATAGCCTGTAAAAGTTATTGACAATGTTTAATAAATAACAAAGTTTGTTTAAAAAGGGGGTAATATCACAAACTGCAGTAGCCAGAAATGGGGAATAACAGCAAAAAGACCAGAAGTAATCCCAATTGCCCTCAACAAGGGTGCTGAACACCCAGGGTTGCAAAAAACCCACCTGCCCAAAAAAACCCACCCGGGTTTTTTTGGGTAAAACCCACTCTAAAAAACCCAATAAAACGCGCACAAAAGCGGGTTTTATTGGGTTTTTTAAAATTAGTGAGGTTTATTTCATATTCAGCATTTTTTATATTCGATTTTATCCATTGTATTTAAAAAAGTTACCCTATCTTTTGAAACTTATGCGTCTACTCATGAAATGTATATATAAAACACTAAGGCAATTTCTTTTCTGCCGATGCAAACGATTGTTTTGTTTACAGTTGGCAATGGCCTCGAGTAATAGTACGGGAAAAGAAGATAATGTTACAAAATACATTTTAAAATGTTATATCTTCATCCTAATAACTACGAAAATTGAGCACAAATTATTACTAAATATCCTTACGTTTCATTATTTTTTTTTTTGCATTTATCAATGATGTAACTTGGGTGGTGGTGGCATAATAAAAAAGTGTAAACTAATCCTTTAAAGTAATTTTCAAATGCTATTTGTTACTTTGTCCTTTATGATTATTTATTTACATTATTTAAATGCAAATTAATTGCATATTAAATTAATTAAGACAAAAATCAGCATTCTTAATTAATTGTTTTTTAAACACAGAAATCATCCCCCCCCCCCCCCACCTTTTCCTTTTTCAGCAAGCAAAAGAAACAATAAATCTAAAAAAACCCAATAAAAGCCAATAAAACCCTAAAAAACACAATAAAACCCTAAAAAACACAATAAAACCCGCCCGGGTTGGGTTTTTTGAAAAAAACCCGGGTTTTTTGCAACCCTGTGAACACCCTTTTTGACTACATTAAAACTAACATTTATATTGACTTCTGGTAATTGTGATAACTCTGTGGTTTGAAGTGGATTTTAATGAATGTGGTATTATGTATATGACCAACAGAAAGTTAAAGTAATTCTTTTCTTACTTTCTTTCTTTTATAACATACTATTTTGAATGCTGTATACAAGGAATAAAATTACATTAAAAATTTATGAGTTTGATACTTACAACAGGTGCCAATCGAGCAATTGGGTCTAAATTTGAGTTTTCAGTCGACAAGTTACTTAAAGTAGAAGTAGCAACTTTGCAAGGAGATTCCATTGAATTTAAGAAAGTATTCAAAGAAAGTTCTGTGCTCTATAAATAAAAAAAATTTTTTTAAATCAAACTATGAAACTGCAATACGCAAAATTATTTATTAGATCCAAAGTAGATTTTTTAATTGATACTAAATAAATCATTTTAAATCATAATAACAGTTACCTATAATTCAGCATACTTAATAGCTTTGCTATATCAGTAAATGGCAATGCCTGCTAAACAGCAATATGTTTTTGAAATATAAAATATATAATGCTTCTGTAAATATTTCTATTTTAAGAAACATAACTGTCTGCTCTCAGCTCAAGAGAAGATTTATATGCACAACTGAAAAATACTCTAGAACAATTCAAATCAGGATATGAGTAAATATTTAGAAAAGTGCCAATTTGAAGTTGGAGTTTTCTGAAAAAAAAAATTTTTTTTGCAGAAAAAAACTAATATTGGATTTTAAGTCTAAATTGGGCCTAAATGCAAGAAAATAAAAGGGGGGAGGTCAAGGAAGTTATTTACCCCCTCCTTAGATTAGTCACTTTTAAGCCGTTACAGATCTGATATTAATATGAGCTACATATTTGAGTTTATGCTTTCAGTCTTCGTTAATACACTAGGTGGCCAAAAGTATCCGGACACTTTCAAAAATTCACATTTTTACATATAGCTCGAAAAATAAGTTATCAATTGTTTTTTAACTTTAGTCATACATAATATAGGCTTCACCGAACATTTCCAAGTTGAAATTAAATTACCCTTGCATTTGGGGGACGACAAGAAGGGGGGTTGAAAGTAAAACCGCTTTTTGACCCTAACTCTTCGAAAATAGCTCGGAATAAGCTATAAATTTCAGTAATTAATTAGCATACTATGTATAATTACTGTACAAATTTTTATGAACGTACCACTCTTACTTCCGAAGATATGAAACATTTTTTAAAAAATGGCAATTTTATTTGAAGGGTTTTTGCTCATAACATGCAGAGTTTTTGATCAAACCTTATCAAAACTTCAGGAAAAATGACAAAATACAAACGAAAGAACATACTAAAACGGTAAATAAAAATATTAAAAATCCGATGAGATATGAACGTTAAAAGGAAATAATTTTTCACGGCGCACGCGCGAACGACAGAAATTTATAACTACAAAAATATTGTAGCCTGGTTTATACTGCATCTTATAAAAAAAGTTCCAGTTGAATATCGTAAAAATTGAAAAAGATATCAGCGATCTAGTGAGCTGTATTTCCTTTATTCGCTGACAATACATAAAGAATGAGGGACTGTCCACAAAAAGCTGTTTTTAAATTAAATGTTATTGCGTCACCGTTCAAAACCAACGTTTCAGGTGGTGTTCGGATACTTTTGGCCACCAATGTATAAGGTCTTTTTGGCCGAATAGGCGAAATGTGACTTCTATGCCGAATATAAATTTTCAAACTGTATACAAGTTAACATTGAAGAAAATGCTCAATTGTCACCACACTATTTGTGGAGAAACCCCTGCCATTTATGTATTGTCTGCGAATGAATGAATTACAGCTCACTAGATCGCTGATATCTTTTTAAATTTTTACGATATTCAACTGGAACTTTTTTTTATAAGATGCAGTATAAACCAGGCTACAATATTTTTGTAGTTATAAATTTCTGTCGTTCGCGCATGCGCCGTGAAAAATTATTTCCTTTTAACGTTCATATCTCATCGGATTTTTAATATTTTTCTTTACCGTTTTAGTATGTTCTTTCTCTTGTATTTTTTCATTTTTCCTGAAGTTTTGATAAGGTTTGATCAAAAACTCTGCGTGTTATAAGCAAAAACCCTTCAAATAAAATTGCCATTTTTTAAAAAATGTTTCATATCTTCGGAAGTAAGAGTGGTACGTTCATAAAAATTTGTACAGTAATTATACATAGTATGCTAATTAATTACTGAAATTTATAGCTTATTCTGAGCTACTTTCAAAGAGTTATGGTCAAAAAGCGGTTTTACTTTCAACCCCCCTTCTTGTCGTCCCCCAAATGCAAGGGTAATTTAATTTCAACTTGGAAATGTTCGGTGAGGCCTATATTTTGTATGACTAAAGTTAAAGAACAATTGATCACATATTTTTCGAGCTATATGTAAAAATGAATTTTCGAAAGTGTCCGGATACTTTTGGCCAACTAGTGTATCTCTAAATATATCATTTCCCTGCATTTTTAACATAGCATTAAGATAATTATATTAAAATACATATATTAGGCTAAAAAATCAAATTTCATTATAAAAAAGCATTTCTTGGAAATAAAAATGAGCGATAAGGTTTTTAGATAAAATAAATTATGAAATTACCAAATCCAAGCTAATAAAACATTTGTTTTGTTTTGAAACAACACACAACATCAACTTTTTCAACACACAACTCTGCTGCTTGCTTTTCTTTAATTAGTTGCAGGAAATTTAATTTCTTGAGCACAAATTCAAATTTAGCATGCTAGTTATTATCTAGTTATTTAGCGAAGTTATGAGAAATTGAAGCACCAAAATAAATAAATAAATAAATAAATAAAATAATAATAATAAATTAACTTAATTTTTGCAGTGTCAATTTTTCTTATTTTACTAACTTCTATTGTTATGTCATACAAACCACAAATGAAGCAATTGTACTAAAACTCATTACTTTTCATTTTTTAAGAACAAAAATATTCAATATATAGGGGAAAGTACCCCAAAATGGGATAGCTAACCTATTCTTCACTTTATTTCTTATTGTATACAAGGTACATTCCAAAGTTAGACGGCATTTAAAAGTATGCACCTTTTGCATTACTAAAAATACCTTTGTCATATTTGTTCGGTATTATTTATGTGAAAAATACTGGTTTCAAAAAGTCTTATACGATCCCGTTTTACCCGACCAAGGGTGGGTAAAACGGGATAGGGAATTGTATGTTATTATTTTGTACTGATTTTGCTTTTGATTTAGTTTTTAGACCAAAAATAGGCTACGTAATTGTAAAGTTGGAAAATTACATAACACAGAAAACACATAAAAATGTATTGTCTTCTTTATCTGCTTTGGAATAAGCTTCGTGGGCCCATTCCTGGCATCTCGAGCATTGTATCTAGCTTCCTTCTCCAGATTTCTATTCAAGATACAGAGCGTTGCAGAAAATGCATGCATCATCTTTTTCAGTTTCATCTTCTGAAGACGACGACGTCCAACCTTGACTAACTGATGATTTTTTTTTTCGTTTTTTTTTCATGTTACGTCTATTTTCTTCCATTTTTGCAAATGATGTTTGTGGGGTTTTTTTCAGGTTCAGAGCAACATTTTTAAAATTTATATGCCTGTTTTGCATCTCCACCTGGTTTCTTTTACGCCTCATTTGTTTTGTTTTCAGAACATTCAAGAGACTTGTTTTGGCAGCCTTTTGTTTTCAGCTTTTAAATTCTTTTTCGTTCTTCTTCTTCCAACTCAAGTTTATATGGGCTTCTTGTTATACATGCTGTTTTTCCTCTTCTATTATCGTGTTTATTTTGAGGTCTTGGTCCAATCACTCGTGGTGGAGGAAGAATTTCTTTGGATGATATGGAAAATGGCAGTGAAGGGTGACAGTATAGTCCAAGTCCCTTGACTCCTGATGAAGTGAACGGTTGGATAAGGCCTGCATTTGTGCTAGTGTTATCGTTGTACTAAGTGATTCTTTCAATACTGTCTCTAGTGGTTGTGATGATAGCAAACTCTTAGATGCTATGACTGAATTTGAACATTCTTCGGGTCTGATCTCATTTTGTTGCAGATTTAATGGGTGGTAGGATGTCATGTTCTGAGCATCCAGCAATGGGTGCTCTGTTGGAAGAGAGGAAGCGAAGAGATATTCAGGAAAGACATCTGGGATTATATGGGAAAATGCCTGTTTTCGTGGACCCATTCACAGCAGTTTCGACAAGAGCTGCTCGGTTAAATTTTGCATTGAACATATTTCCTACATCGTAGATAGTAATCCCTTTGTCAGGATGGTTGAACATCCACTTGCGAACCTCTAGCTCGCTTCGTGCTGCTTAAACACATTGAAAAAACATTAATGGAAATGGTCGGGTAAAACGGGACACATCAAAATTGTATCCCGTTTTGGGCACCCTAAAAGTGTCCCGTTTTGCCCGACCATGATGCTTTTGACAACATAAAGGGCTGACCCCGGAACCGCCACTCACTAGCAATATTTAAGTACATGAAATTGTTGCTAAAAGAACTATGAACAAAATACAGTTCTAACCGAAATTGTTCCGAATTACGGAGAACCACAATTCTAGTTGTTCTACAGTCGAAAAAAGTAAAAAGTAAGTAAAAATCTCAATTAAAAACTTTGAAAAAATATTTCTTTGTGAAATACGTGGCTAGAGTTGAGATATTAACTGAGTATGCTGTCATGACGGTCGGGAACCAGTTTAGCCTGTCTCTTGCGAGATAGTACCACCAGTCAAGCTCCAACGCCCACTATCCCGTTTTGCCCGCCTATCCCGTTTTGGGCAACTTTCCCCTATAGCTAAAACCTATGATTTTTGCTTTTTATAATTCTGAAACGTGTGAGTTAGTTCTGTAACATATTCGCTGTTTTTCAATGTTACCGCTCTGACTGTTACCGATCTGACAAACTGACAAAGTTTTTTTTTTTATTTCCGAGTCGATTGCACTAAACCAAAATCAAACACGTGGTTTTTTCACTTGTAATAAAGGACTGTACTTATATATAAAATAATTTTTAAAATAATAAAAACTGCGCATTTTAGAGCGTGTTACCGATCTGCTGACTAAAATGACACACATTTTAAAAAATCACTTTAAAAAATCTTACCTACAATTTTAGATGCAGAAATGCAAATTTTTAATTACCATTCGATAAAACATCCCACCAGGTACTTAGTACCACGTAGTATAGGTGCAGGAAATGATTTTGGAAGCCTAAACATAGATCGGAAGTTATTGTTACCACTCTGACGGCGGAACTTGGGACACGCTTATTTCGCATCGGCTAGAAAATCAGAAATCGATTGAAACAAAAATGAAGTAAAATATTAACAAAGGGGTAAAAATAGAATCGTTTTTTGCGTAAGTGCTTTTTTTTTTGGAAGTTAGAAAGTGCGCATGACCTGTTTGCATGCTAAGCTTTGCTACTGGGGACACGTTACCGATCTGATTTTTGATGCATAAAAACAATATTTTCTGAAGAAAAAAAATTTTTTTTTCTGATATTATTAGATGAAATGAAAGCAGAACCTTATCTTCTTTCTGGGGAAAATTATTTTTTTAACTAGTTATTAAAATACTAGTGAAAATTCACTTGAGACTCAAATTGGCACTTTTCTAAATATTAGCTCATATTTACATAAATTTACAGATTTAGACATTTTCTACATTTTTATTTTGATCAATTGAGAAAAACAGGAAAATAAAGGAGGAATGAATGAATATTCGAACCTGAGGCCTGAACTCGCTATTTCGGAGTAGGCAGTATAACGCTTTAGCCATTTGGCCAACCGGGTGTTCGCTTGAAGATGCACAACATGCCTAAAGAAATTTTCACTTCAAGAAATGCACATACACTGCATTTCTGGTGGCGGTAACAGTAACACTGTCGCCAATTCAATTGTTTTTTCATATTTCAAAGAATGCCCAACACGTCTTAAGAAGGTTTCACTTAAAAAAAAAAAAAAAAAAAAAAGTAATAATAATTTTTCAATGAGAATAAAAGACAAAAAAGTTATTAAAGTAACTTTTAAAGTCACGATTGGAGAGTAAAATATAAGGTGGCAACTTGTTGATTACCAGGGGCTCGGGTGAAAGATGTAAACATCTAAGTTTGAATAGCTTTTAAAAACTAAGTTTGAATTGGGGGGGGGGGGAGGCATGGTTCAAGGAGTAGGTTTCAAAAGGATAGGGTTTTAACCTATAACAGGGTTCATATTCATTTTCAAAAATGAAAATTAAGGACTTTTGAAGGACTCCCAAATTTTTTTAAGGACTCGTAGGAAAATATTTAAATAGCTTTAGGGAACACAATTTCAAATTACTCAATTTACGAGTACATTAAAATTTAAAGTACAGAGAGATTTGCAATGAGCTCTGATTCAAATGACAATGAATGATTAAGATCTATTCAAATGACTACCATTCTGAATTGGGAACAGAAAGTAACTATAGAGAACGCTACAAATTAGATAAACAAAACGACATCGTCTATGCTTTTCTAGCGTTAAGCTCTTTAATCTTTTTACTCGTTGAGTTTACTATTATTTTGGCCCACTTTTCTCATTTTAGGATTGTTTTGTTGAAATTTGCTACTATTTCATTTTCAATTAAGTAATCATTTTTTCAAATACAAAGGTATAAGTGACCAAATGTGGTTTGGGAGCATCTTCGGGAGCAGGGAAAATACCATTTGGGAGCGGCAGAATTGTGTTTAGGAGCAGGCTCGAACAAGATACTATGTAGACTGTGATAAACACATGCATTTATAGTAATTTAAATCTGTACCTTAAAGCAAGAACAACCAATGTAAAAAATTTGATGTTTTCAGTTTTTTATCGTAATGGGGACAGAAAGGTATCCTCTGTCATATACAACAACCAATGAATTAAAACGAACCACCTTAGTAGTGGAGCGAAACTAAGACACCAAATCTAACACATTCCTATGGAGACTCAAATCTTTGAACCTGAATATCAAAATTCCACGAATTTTGAACATTGGTTGTTTTTGCATTAAGGTACAGAAATATATTTGCATTTTAACTAAAGCACTGATTATCTATTATAAAATTTCAGTTATAGTTTAAAAATACGAGATGTGGTTTCAATAGGTGAACAGCAAAATGTTTTACTGTACTTAACTCGAATTTCAGAGACAAGGATATAGAAATTGGAGCATTCATTTAAAGTCAAATTGAAACGATAAACTCATCCACTTTTTTATAATTATTGACCTACGAAAATTGGCATTTTCGCGTTTTCCGCCATTTTTGAAGACCCGTAGAAAAAAAAGGAGTTCATTCTAAAGACTAAAACTTATGCTGCTGGTAGTATTATGAGTACTCAAACACAGACATAAAATAATATTGCTGAGTCTCCCTTCCTTCATAAAAATTTATGGTCTTAAAAATTACCAATTTGTACGTTTTTTCCTAGTTTTTCGAGAAAGATTTTTACAAACTTTCTTACATGATAGGGAAATTTAAAGAAGGTGTATTTAAAGGTAATTTTATGCTGAATACACTGGTTTTTAAATTATTTTGATATCTTTAAAAACGACTTGGCAATAAAATTTTTCACAAACCCTGTTTTTCTATCAAATTTGCCAAATCGCCATTTTGAAATGGCTGCCAAATAAAATATATAGCATGTAAATTTCTTTCAATTGCAGTTTTGTTCATGTCTACCCATAGAAAAGAATCAGGAAAATTAAAAATGTTGTGCAACAAATTTTATTCATATTGGGTGATTTGAAATGGATTGACCCCAAAATATTTGCTAAAATAAGCTAAGGGAAGATATCTCTTGTCAAAATAACAGTTAATTGTCCAAAATATTAAAATGTTTGCAAGATGCATTTGGATTGAAATCTTCAACATAGGAAGTTTCGTCCGCGACGTAAATGCAAGATGTTGACATGGTTCTAAAAATAAATTGCTTTTTTCTCAAAATAAAACATGAAATAAGTTACGCTGAGGTAGCATATGTCAAAATAATTTCGGATTGTGAAAAATATCAAAATTTTTGCAAGATGCAAAAAGACTGAAATTTCAGATAAGGAGAACATTTTTCGCGATGCACGTGTTCAGAATATCGCCATAGCAACCGTCATAACGCACGGTTAACAAAAGCAGAAGTTATGCCCCTTTCTCGCGATATTCGCTAGAAAAACGGCCGTTTTGGCGCAGTCAGGCACAATAGGGAACATGCACTATGTTACAAAATATGATTAAATTACTGTACTGAGCGTGAGAAGCAATTAAAAAGGGAGATTTTTGTAAACAATGTCACGTGACGAAAAACGCTCAACCATTGGTCCACGTCACAGAATACGATTCTCCCAGTATCGCTGCCTTTGATGAGACAGTCAATGCGTTTTTAACACGCTGTTTTGTATTATCGTTATATTCGGAGCCCGGATGGTACTTCATTTTTTGGCGTTTTCTTCTTCTTAGTTCATTATACAAAGAGTTTTACAGCTCTTTAAACGTTGAAAAGTTTTTTATTAGTTTTTCAGGGCAATTTTTAATGTTTTAGCTCATTTATGAAGTTTGAGCCAATTTTTAAGCACCTGTGTCTTCTTATCAGTTTAGTGGTTTATAGTCATTGTTCACTTTAAAAGGGAAATGGGGGGGAGGCGGAGGGGATAAACGAAAGGTACTCTGCTTCACAAAAGAAAAGGAGCGTAGTAAAGCTGGTAGATCAAGAACAGAACAGGTTTGCGTTCTTTGACTACATTCCAATCCTTTTCTCATTCTTTCAATCATTTTCTTGGAATTAGATTTCTGGAGAGTTCTGATCACTGAAAAAGACCAACATTTTTCAAATCGGAAACCTAAAAAAGTACGTGCGTTAATTCTCAGTAAAAATGTCCTGAAATATTTAAAATGTTTTCAACTTCAGCTGCATTTTTCGGGGGTTTTGTTGCGAATTTTCGAAGCATGTTTAGTTTTATTCAGTCAACTAACTTCTGAAATGTAGTTATAATCAATGATTGATGCGGGGTTTTTTTTTTCTATATTTTCATATTTATTATTATTATTTTTTAAAGAATATAATGACTTTTCATTTAAAATGATGGAAGAAAAATTCATTAAAAGGCAGGCCGATAATTGTTCAAAGTTGGCTAGCTGTACGCTGTATCCATTTTCAGAAAAACACCCAGATTTCATATCAGTAGAAATGAAAAGAATTTGAGCAGTAAGATGAGTCAAAAGCTTTTATTTTCGCAAAAACAGGAGTGTTTAAACCGATAAATAATTGAGAAACAAAAAACAGTTTAAAAATATTTTTTAAGGGGGTTGCTGAGGGGGACACCCTTCAGGGCGTGACACCCAAAATGTGTTAAAGAGTTTATGAAACTTCATAAAATTTAAAAATTTGCTTTTTTAAAAATTTAATTAAACTTTATTTTATATAGAATTTATGAAACGCAGAGCATCGATACCGTTGGGGGGGGGGGCACCTAGTAACACCCATGCGTTGTTTGAATGAAACCAACCAAAAATGTATCTCACAACTTATGAAAAATGTACATGTTGAATTTCTTGAAAAATATCCCCATTGTTTTAAATTATATAGAATTCATCCAATGCAGGATCATTATTATTGATGAAACGGGGTTACACCGGGTGACATTCAAAATGTATCCAAGAGTGTGTGAAAAAAAAATCTTTCTTTAAAAATGTTCCCGCTATTTGAAATTTTATTTAATTTATCGAATAGAGGAAGGAGGAGTGTTGCACTCGTGTGCTATTTAATTGGTTTGAGGAGTTAATACCAACTTCGATTGAGTTAAACCAAATAGCAATCGCGATTGCTCAAAAAAAAAAAAAGAAAACTCTTAAATTTTTGATGAATTGTTAAAACGTAATTTTTTTATTATTATTTGTTCATTTATTCAGATTATTTTCTACAGAGTAACAAATAAAAAAATATCGATATCAATAAAAATGAGTGTATGTTTGTTTGTATACTTGTTCTCTATGCAAATCCACAGTTTGCGACAGATTTTCATCAAACTTGACACAGAGGTTCCTTGATGTCCTAGAATTCTCATTGGCGGGGTCCTGAAATTTTAAAAAATCTAAAAAGCTCAAATTCAAGTTTTTTGTCAAAAAATGGCCCTTTTATAGGAATCTAGCCTATTATTAGGCCTATTTTTTTAATCGACATGAGCCTTTAGGTTACAAATTGATAAAATTTATGGTATTTAAATATTAGAGCATTTTCCAACAAAGATTAAAATTAAAACAATGAATTTTCATTTCAAGGCTCACCTATTTCATTTTAGCATGAAATAAGTCAAAAACAATTATAATTCATGTTCTCATTTGGCACAAAATATGTATGATGCAGAAAAAAATTTTCTTATCCTCCTATCAGAGGAATTATGCAAAAACATGGATTAAAAGCCTTATACATGTTTCGCTTTTAGCTGGTGCTATTTTTCTGTGAACTTTTCGCGATAATTAAGTTCTTTTGGGAGTTTGTACCTAGAACTTTTTGCACAACCATTTATATTTATATATTCAAACCTATTTATTTTTATATACCCAAATAAGAATAGAATTCTTCCAATTTTTTTTTCCTTTTCTGAATGCTATGTTGTATTAATACGCACCCGGGCAACGCCGGTATAAAGCTAGTCAATCTACAAATAGAAGTTTAGATTTATAAATAAAAACATTTTAAAAAGTCATCATCTAAATTAAAATGTGCTTTAAATAAAACAAATTCTAAATAAATTTCTAATGAAATAAATCAAACAATCCTCAAGAACATCCGAATTGCATTGAATTTTGAAACACATTTTGATATTCTTGTAAAAAAACGCACTATACAAAAATCAAGTTCTTATATCTCGAAAAAATGTATTTGCTATCAATATTTGTCGTTGAATAACAAAAATTGTATTCTTTTTTCCAACCCCCCCCCCCCCACCCCCAATTAACATGACAGACATGTGTCTCAAAGAATCTAAGCCCTAAATGTTCTTCATATAAGTATTTTTTTATAGCTAAAAAAACAAAAAATGTAAAAAAATAAATAAACCGTGAAGATTTGCGACTTGTAAAGGCTTAATAACTTTGCGTGCTTTAAAATTAGTATTTGGAATACATTGATTCCGTGATCCATCTTCTCAATATCTGCTAGCGTGAAGTTCCGCACTGTACAGCAGAGCAAACGCTGCAGAAGGAACGCAGGGAGAAAAGTAGTATTCTGTGACGTCATAAACTCATGGAGCGGCTACTTTCGTTTTTCGGGAGGCGTGGCCTAATCGCTTTAAAACTCGTTTTAAATATGTTTAAACTGGCTTAATGGAGGTGTTATTGGTATGTTTCTGCACAGTTTTTCATAGTCTTTCATTTGCAAGTGAGTTTGAAAATCATGCATCTTCCCCATTTCGATCAAAAAGTGTGTTTGGGAGTAGGATGGCGCAAGATTCTTTATTTGACGCAGCACTTGCACCACTGCAAATATTTTTGATAGACTAGGAAGTCTAGTAAATAGAAATGATTTGATTACCATTATTATTTATGTTTAGTTCCTTAAAGAACTTAACTGTTTTTTCTCATATGCTAATCGGGCTCATGACGTCACGCATTGAACACGTGCCGTGATCGATCCTTTGGCGTAAGTCATTCACGCATGCCTAGTGCTGTTAGCCAATAGCTTTGCCTGATCGGCGGTCTAACATGCAAGTGAGACTGATATAAAAGCACTTGATGATCTTTATCGGTGCTCAGTCCGATCAGCCCTTTAGCCGTTAACTCGTGAAAGGCAAGCCGACTCGCTCCAATCTTGAGCTTGTCTTGGCTTATCAATGCCTTAACCTTTTTGAGGATTAGCAAACTGATAGTTTTATATAATGGCAGGGCATTATCAGTATTATGTTTTTAAGTAATGTTTATTATTGTTTACGGACTGTTTTTGCTGTTTCTACTTTTTACTACCGTTGTTTATTCTTTTAGCCATTTACATTAGTTAAATAAATAAGTTTATTTTGCAGTAACAGGAACAAGATGGAAGAATTGAAAAGCATAATAAGAGCTGAGAAGTTTGATGTTATTGGAGTTACCGAGACATGACCGACCAAAAATGATGATGGTTTATTATGGATTGCTGGGTATAATTTGTTTTTAGACAAGTGGGTGCGGTGGGGTTTATTTTATGTTAGAGCTACTTTAACTCAGAATGAATTAGTAATAAATGACAAACCTAATGATATTGATATGGTTTGACTGAAATTGATGAGCAACAAAGGCAGAAAGTTATGTTTGGGAAACATTTATAGGCTACCTAATTTAAGCCAGGGTCAAGATGAACAGATGTATTGTACTATTAGTGACATGTCCAGTAAGGGATCAGTAATCATAATAAGGGATTTCATTTTTCCAGTCATTGATTGGAATAATTTTTACCCCAGTAATAGCAGAGAAGAGGAATTTTCGAAAGTAATTGGTAACTTTCTTAGACCAAGTTGTAGCTTGGGGAGCTTTTCAGGATGTGATTTTAGATCTAATTTTAAAGTATCTTTCAATTCAGGAACCAGTAATTATTTAATTATTTTAGGTGGTGGGGGGGGGGGGTAACTTCAGCAAATTTATGATTTAATGCTAATTTTTTTAAAAAATTGTGCAGGTATGTATAGCCCATGATTTTAAAAAATAAAACTTTTGAAAGAAGTGCCATTTTTGGCTTATGGATAAAAGTGGCAGCTACGAAGGATTTTGTGGGATTTTGGAACGTGTCTTCTTCCTAAAGTGATGGTCTTTTCAATAAAAATTAGGAAAATTTTTTATTCCTGAGATATAGATTTTTTTTCATCCGCAGTTGAGTAAAGTATGGCATTTGGATACTTTTTCTTCCAGTTAGACCAATAAAAAGTAATTGATTGCTGAATATTCAATACGTATCACCGTGAATGATATTTTCTATATACTTAAATAAAAAAAAAAAAAAACACACATTTTTACTAGATTAATTGTTTTAGACAATTCTTTTTGATGGAAGATTTAAGAAAAATAAAGGCAATTTTATGTAAAATTCTAACTTGATAGAATTTTTTTATTATTTTTCCTGAAATCAGCACCAAAAAATACATAAAACTCAGTCATTACATTTTTTGTAATTTTTCATTGCAGGCATGTGTAATCAAAACATTCTTAAACTCGAAGATTAAAGCTACTTGATCTAACTAATAATTTTCTGATGATATTTTTCGGGTTAGAATTTTCCAAGTTTTTCTAAGCGGTGGAAAAATCAGAAAACTATTTTCAGAGCAGTTTCAAGAGAGCAAAACGTAGATTTTTACTTAAATGTGGTGTAGTTAAAGAAAATTCAGATTAAATGCAGGAGAGCTTATTCTTGAAACTTTAAAAATTGTTTCAGTCTTTAAAAATGATTGATTTATACATTAAAAATAAAATAAATCTCTAATGACACACTTATTTAATTCAATGAAAATGATTTTTAATAAATTATTAACAAAATGGTTGAAAGATAAGTATTTTCTTATGATACACATGTTTTGATTCATTTAAAGTAGCCTTAATAGTTCAATTTTGCAGTAATTAATGGAGGAACAATAAAAAAATAAATGTTTGTTCCTTGCTGAGACATGAAAGTTGGATACAATTCCTTGTAAATACACCCTCCTCTTACCTGCATACAAATCTTCCAGTACAGACAAAACAGAAATAGTCGAATGCATTCTTGGGCATACAACTTAGTTCAGTACATTTTCAAAAGATGGCGTTAAGTGCTATAAATGTTTGATCTTGACAGCTGATTTTCGCTGCATTGTGAAGCGTCTACAGCTGGTAACCAAATATTGTTGATAAGCCTTTGAGTTTTACACAAAAAGTTTAATTTTTACTGCTTTGAAAATGTTGCGTTACATTCCAAATAAGAACCATAAAAGGGAAGTTTCTATTTTCAGTTTCAATTGGAAGAAAACTGCAGCTGATGCGCCTTGAATGCTTGTGGAAGTTTATGGCTAATCTGCATCATCAGATAAATCTTGCAAAGAATGGTTTTGACAATTTCCGTGTGGTTATTTTAGTGTTAAGGACAAAGAGCTTTCAGATAAACAGAAAAAGTTTGAAGATGAAGAATTAGAAACTTTAAGCTGTAAAAATTCGTGTCACATGCAAAAAGAGCTCACAGAAGTATCTGAGTTACTTGACAAGGAATTTTGAAATGACTCAAAGCTGCGGGATACATCCAACAGTAAGGAAATCGGGTCCCATACGAATTAAAACCGAGAGATATCAGACGACAATTTTGCATGTCTGAAATGTTATTTGAACGTATAAAAATCAGTCTTTTCTGCATTAAATCATTACCAAGGACTAAAAACGGATTCACTATGACAACCCGAAATGCAAAAAATCGTATTTATAGCCCGGCCAATCGGGAAGCCGCCAAGGGTAAGGGTTCCTTGGGTGCCGAGGTGCCTAGGTGATACTCTGAATTTGGTGGGATAAAAGGGGTGTAATCCACTACAGCTGCTAAATCCTGGTTAAAAAATCACGAAAGTCTTTTACAAGAAACAATTGATCCATTTAAAGCTAGCTTTTACCGAGAAACATTCTGAACATGCGACCAGGTACAAGTCCATAATCTTTCACCATGACAACACTCAGCCTCATGTTACTGTTTCGGCTAAAAACTGTTCGGAAAATTCTGGCTCACCTGCTTTATAGACCAGGCCTTGCCCCTTTTGACTTCAATCAATGCAGAACACTGAGCTGGAATACGTTTCCCTCTAAAATAGGGTACAAAAATTGGCTTGATTCATACTTGGCTTCAAAAGAAGAATGCTTGTTCCGCAACTAAATCCATAAATTGCCAGAAATATAGGAAAAAGTAATGGCTAGCAATGGACAATACTTAGAATTATGTATTAGTTCATTTTATTATTCAAATAAATTAAGCAGAAAAACGGACCAAATTAAGTTGTATACCTCATTATAATGCAAGAACCTTTGTATTCTTTATATCAGAAAGTAACTTTTTAAATTTTACTAACAAATAATCAGTTTTACCTCTCCATTAAGCCACTGAATTTCAGGTGAGTTAATTCGAAATGGTTGATGAGTTGGGCTCTCAGGCGAAGCACATCTTCTTGGTGTTGACAATAAATCAGCATTTTGACTTATTGATGAATTCAGAGTAGATTCATACAATGTGCTTTTTCTCGTTGAAAGGCCAAAATCTAAAAACAAATAAATACAATCAAACTTTAATGGTGAATTCCATTTAATGTCCTTGCCACTTAATACATCGGATCTTAACGTCATAGAGCACATTTAGGCTTTCTTGGAAACACAGCTCTGAGAGCAAACTCCACCATGATAGAATATCTCGACTTTGAAAACTCTGCTTAGAAAATTGGTACAACCTGTCTCTAGACACCTACCAAAAACTTGTAGCATCTCTAGTAAGGCGAGTTGAAGCAATTTTAAAGGCCAAAAGCGACGCAACACGTTATTAATTTGATAGTCGTATGTATATATGGAAATATATATATATATATATATATATATATATATATATATATATTGAAACAGGCAAATAAAATGAAAAGATAAAAACCAAAATACAAACACGAACCAAAGTGCAGCATTTCATCAGGGGGAAGACCACACTTTGGTTCGAAAAGGCTCTTTCTATATAACATGTGGGAGGGTCCCAAAAAACATGTTATCTCCCCCGAGAGCCTTGAAAGAAACCAAGAAAACACAGAACAACTCACTTTCAAACGGAAGGAACAAGGAATGTAGAAAAGCACATGAACAGATCCCGAAGACAAAAAATCTGAGTGAACTGGAAACTATGCATGAAGCAGGTAGGAAAAAAGTTACCGTTACAGTATATTGACAGGACACAGCCCAGTTTTTTTTTAGATAAGTAGAATAAAAAGATGACGGAACATTATTGTATTGAAGTGCAGATTTCAAAAGAGTAATGTTTTTTTTAATGTAGTTGTTTTTGTTACAAATATTTTTAATCCTGCAGATTTCATTAATCAGGGTATTGCGAAAAACTTTGATAGAGATGTTTGATTCCCAAGCAATCAGTCTATTATCGTGAAAATTAAAAGAATGTCTTTTATCATAAAGGTCAATATTCAAATCATTTTCTGTAATAGAGATGTGCAAATCTAAAAAATTTGTTTGTTTAATATTATCATTAGTGTGAACGAGATCAAGATCTGTAGGATATATATTTTTAGAATCTTTATAAAAGGAATGATAGTTGAAAATAATTAGATCGTCAATATACCTAAATGCTTTAGGGATTGTATAAGTGCAATTTCTTTCAAAGTAGTGAAGGTAAAGATGTCCACCACGTTTATGTCTGGAGGTTTTTATATTTGTAGTATGAAAGAGTTCATATGTATTAACATTGGAATTTGAAATTCTAGAACCATTAAAAAGGCCATTGAGACCGTAGGGGGAAATAGTTTTATGGTATATAAAACCAGACATAAACGTGGTGGACATAAAATAAGCAAAAAACCTAATTTTTTCGAGTTTAATATTTCTTACAATTCTGGAAAGCTCCAGTCTCATATTTCACAATTAGAAAAACGTTTCTTGAAAGACTACTCTTGGATACCTCTTAAATACTTCTTGTACGCACTTAATGACAAACAAAGTAAATTTTGTGAATTAAACCTGAGTCAATTAAATTTTTCCGATTTTCATTTTGAACTTCTGTTTAAAGACATTCTAAAAAGTCGTACATCAAAAATTTCCAACAAAAAGAATTATAAATTATCTTATTTTTTGGTCAAATTCAAAAACCCTTGCTTCGATCATTTCAAACTTAATAAACACATTTCCAATCTTTTTCAATATTTTCCTATTAAGGACATTCAAATCAAACCAACTTTTAGTTATGACATTCCTTTAGGTCGTAGAATTTTCAACTATAATTACTTCTGCAAAAATGTTAATCTTTTTCGAAATAATATACACTGCTTTAGTGACAACACAAACTTCTCTAAATATGTTGATAAAAACCACAATCATATCGTAACTGGAGATCTTAATATTATTAATAACATCGCTCTTCGTAATCTGATGTACAAGGGCACTAAATTTAGACCTATTTTTTATTCCAATAAAAAACACCTTTTAGGATCGTTCCTGCAAGACCTTGACTCTTTTATTTTAAAAATTTCAATTATTAATAATACTCCTTTAGAAGCCTTCTGCGAATGGAAGTGGAAACTGTATTATTATTTTAAGGATTTTCTTCAGAATTACAAAATTAAAAATTTGCTTAAACTTGCTGATTTCACCCCATAACTTTAAAGAGCTTCAAAGTAATTTTATCATTGCCCCTATTGATAAAGCCGCTAACAATTTTTCCATTATTTGTAAAAAATTCTACCTGCAACTTTTAGATACAGAACTTGAAAATTCCTCAACTTTTAAAAAAAGTTTCTACTACTTATAGGATTATCACTAAAAAAAATTATTGCACTCAACAAAAAACTACAAATCAAAAACCACAAGATCATCTTTCCATATATCACCATTTATCCTAAATTCCACAAAAAACCTATAAAATTTCGTTTTATTACATGTGGATCCAATTCTTACATGAAGTCACATGGTAAATTTTTTGTAAATATTCTAAACAACCTTTTTAACAAAATTATTGATGAAAAACATACTTGGATTATTAAAAATAACGCACCAGTTCTTGATTTTCTGAAAAATAATAAAATCGATTGTATTTTTTCTTTTGACTTTAAAGATCTCTTTACAAGTATCTCTTTATCCAGCCATAAAGATGTTCTTCTGTCTTATTTTTACGACTACAGCATCTCACTTGGCATTAATGAAACTCTTTGGCTTAATTTAATAAATTTTTGCATTTTCAATAATTACATGTTTAACGGCGAGCATTGTTTTTTACAAATTAAGGGTATCCCACAAGGCTCCAATTATTCTTCCGTTTTAGCTAATCTTTACCTTCACTACTTTGAAAGACACTTATACAATCCCTAAAGCATTTAGGTATATTGACGATCTAATTATTTTCAACTATCATTCCTTTTATAAAGATTCTAAAAATATATATCCTACAGATCTTGATCTCGTTCACACTAATGATAATATTAAACAAACAAATTTTTTAGATTTGCACATCTCTATTACAGAAAATGATTTGAATATTGACCTTTATGATAAAAGACATTCTTTTAATTTTCACGTTAATAGACTGATTGCTTGGGAATCAAACATCTCTATCAAAGTTTTTCGCAATACCCTGATTAATGAAATCTGCAGGATTAAAAATATTTGTAACAAAAACAACTACATTAAAAAAAACATTACTCTTTTGAAATCTGCACTTCAATACAATAATGTTCCGTCATCTTTTTATTCTAATTATCTAAAAAAAGCTGGGCTGTGTCCTGTCAATATACTGTAACCGTAACTTTTTTCCTACCTGCTTCATGCATAGTTTCTAGTTCACTCAGATGTTTTTGTCTTCGGGATCTGTTCATGTGCTTTTTTACATTCCTCGTTCCTTCCGTTTGAAGGTGAGTGTTCTGTGTTTTCTTGGTTTCTTTCCAGGCTCTCGGGGGAGATAACATGATTTTGGGACCCTCCCACATGTTATATAGAAAGAGCCTTTTCGAACCAAAGTGTGGTTTTCCCCCTGATGAAATGCTGCACTTTGGTTCGCTTTTGTATTTTGGTTTTCATCTTTTCATTTTATTTGCCTGTTACAATATTAATGTGCTGTTTTGTTTCTAGCGGCTTTGCGCTGACAGTTCAGTACAGGCTTTGATGTTCATGTATTTTTATGTCTTTTGGGATTTTAATTCCCCCCCTTTTTCATTAAATGTATTTCTGTATTCTGTATTTATATACATATATATATATATATATTTACATATTATGTATACAGTTGAGCCTTGATAACCCGAAGCCTTATAACTCGAATATTCCTTTATCTCTAAGTTTTCATTGGGTTCTAAACTCTTAAGAAGGCTGTGAGAATTTCCTATAACTCGAAACTATCAATAAGTCAAAGCTTTTAGCGGGTTCCTTGAACTTTAAGTTATCGAGACTGAACTGTAATATATAAACACAATGTATGCACATTTGGTTTAAATCACAAATGAGCCAATACGTGCAAGTTCATGTATGCAATTGCGTATTTGTGCTATATTCAGGCCTGCCAACCTTATTAGGGACAAATGTGTAGTCAGAAGGGGAAAAAAGTAGTTTCCAGTGCTTAAGTGTAGTCTAGCCCGGTTCAATATACAATCCAACCTTTACCATTATAGTGGTATATGCTATAAAAAGTGCATTCTTTAATCCAGCAAAAATACAACATAACAATTGCAAGAAAATGAGGTTTCGTTTTTTAAATTATTTAACAACAATGGAATAGTTTTTTGGTGTTTACCATCAGTTGCCATTGAAAAAGGCGACTTTTCAAGGAAAGAAACAACATTTGTGGTTGTTTTATCTGCTAAACATTTAAAAATAGCAGCCAGTCCATGCATACAGGTAGCTTTTCGCAATGATCTAGTCCAGGAGGATTTTCTTGAATTTGGGTGCAGTATGGTCAGCAGTCTTTAAGACTGAAGAATTTAAAGGCTTCATTTGGGCATTGATTTTCAGCATTTCTTTGTGCTTTTTAGACATGTGTCGGGTACAGTCATAAATACCACCATATTTAACCGAAAAATTCATATGGCTAATCATATAATATATGCGTGGTGAACCAAAAGTTCTGATTGACGTACACAAGGCCATTTTCTGTGTAAGTATATTTGAATTTCTAATTTGAACCTTTTTTCTTTGAGTCCTCATCCAACATAGGAGTGGATGTGGTGTGTAGTGGCCAGTAGTAAATGGAAAATGCCATGCAAAATGATACTGGAATGGACTCAAAAAAGCATAATTTGGGACTACCAATGAAATGACATTTAATTAACAAGGAACAAAAAAAAGATTTTTTTTTATTTGTATGATTACAACAACATAGATTTTGCTTCTTGATGCGTAGTGCATAGTAAGCTAAATAAATGCATAGTAGCTTAATGCATAGTAGTTGGCAGCCTTGTTTATTTATTCAAAATATTTGCTTTTTCTCATGTTTTGATTGAGATACTTCAAAACAAAAAGTGAGCATAGGGTATTGTACTAACAAAGTGAATGAATGAGTTTTGTAATTACTTACGTAAATTAAAGATGAAAATTTTGGATGTTATTAAAAGCAACTACTAAAGAGGTTGAGGATGAATATGAAGCATGATTGAAAATAGGCAGAAAAATAACAAGTCAGGGGTCAATCCAGGATATTTGACCAAGGTCCTGTTTTTGGAATTTTGTGAAAAATAGTTCAGAATTTTGTGAAAACTAATTCCTAATTCTGTGAAAAATAGTTACGGCAAAAAATATTCCCAATCGTTGCGTAAACTCGGAATTTTGCGAAGAGTCAGTTTTGAGTGTGAGATTTTTGTGAAAGGTCCATTTTTGAGTGACTGAATTTTGTGAAGAATCCCTTTTTGAGTGACTGAATTTTGTAAAGGATCTTTTTTTGCGTGACTGAATTTTGTGAAGGGTCCTTTTTTGAGTGACTGAATTTTGTGAAGAGTCCTTTTTTGAGTGCCTTGAATTTTGTGAAGGGTCCTTTAACGGACCTAATTTCTCTCTAGATTGACCCCTGCAAGTGTTTTCATGAAGTACTAACCCATTGGACTCCTAGTAGAATTATAAATACTTTTTACGGCTTTATAATGCCGACCTATATAATGCAATTCTCTATAAACCGCACAACATTTCAGAAGCAAACAAAAACTTTTGTAGTTAAAAGAGCTTCTGTTCTATTTTTAAAATGTAAAAACTCTCAAGCAAATTAAATTTTGAAGCAGTTTCGGAATTTTCAATTTTTGGTTTGTATTTTAAAGACTTTCAAATGAAAATTAGCATTCACAGAAAAAAAGTACCAGATCTCTTTTGAAAATGCAAACCATGAAGTTAGCAGAAGTGCAGGACAATTCACACTCTTTTGGTTGTAAAGTGAATGACAATACGTATATTATATTGTATATTTAGTGCTTTAATACACATCATGGGTGCAAGTATGGCCATGCTTCCAAGAGAGAAAATATTTGAGCCTTCCTCCCTCCCCCACACACATACACTATGTGTGTTCAAAGAAAAAAAAATGAATACTTATAGTTGATTTTACACTGTCAGTTCTGGGGGGTTTGTGATTATTTTTGTCTTAGTAGTAAAATCAGTTTTGAGTATATTCAAGCAGAAATGGGGGAAGGGGGAATTTTTCGATATTTTACTCCTTCATACCAAATTTTAGACGATCTTTAGTGGCATTAGGATAAGGTGTGGCCATCTTTGATGACGTTAGGTAAAGGCAGGTACTCTTCCCAAGCAATTTTTGAAAATTGCAGTAATGAAATCAAAATTTTAGAGGATCACCAACAATGTTTGGAAAGGAAGTTTCAGGAGTAGTCCTTCTTGAAATGGAAGGGAAAGTTTCTTGAAATGGAAGCTGTATAAACAAAATTGTTGCTATATTTTATGACGTCAGAGGAATGGAGTGTTTTTGAAATTGCAGTTTTAAAAATACAGTCGATGCTCGTTATAACGACCACTCATTATAAAGACTATCCCAATACAACGACTGGTGGGAAATACACAACTTCATCCCAATATACTCTATTTTCTACCTCTTACAGTGACCACTCGTACCAAGACCTTTTTCTGGGGGACGGAGATGGTCGTTATATCGAGCGTTGACTGTACAGTTTTTAACTCTTTGGTGGCGTTATGAGAGAAGAGGTTCAGGGGCACACTCCCAGAAATTTTTTGAAAAGGAAGTCTTAAAAAGTGAATGTATCACATATCTGGTAACATTAGATAAAAGAGTGAGGTTCAGAAACTCTTCCTCAGGGATTGAAGTTTCAAAATAAAAACATTAGTGTGGGGGGGGGGGGACTCCGATTCTTGAAAAGGAAATCTTAAAAATGAAATTGTAGGCCATCTTTGATGACCTTAATGGAAGCTAAGAACTCAAGGCAACGAATAAATCTAACCTGTAATCCATTTATTCAGATGGTAAGGGATACGCAACTGGATTTTGAATAATGCAAATATGGTTTTGGAACAAAATGATGTTTAAAATGCACTTAGCATACTTGCCAACTTTTGAAAATGGACATCAATAAAACTTTTTCCCGCACAGAATTATCTTATTTGATCAAAAATTTGCAAATTTAATGACAAAAGCACAAAATTAAGAATGATGCAAAGTATGAGTGCGAAGGCTTAATTTAAATGTTATATATGCAAATATTAAACCTTTAAATTAACTGATATGATCACCAACATTTTAAGAAAGTTCAAAAATGATTTTAAAAATTATGAGTTTAAGTTACTCATATTTCCTGACTTATGCCTACTTTTACTGCCTAAATTCTTGTATTTTAATTTGCCATCTGAAACATTTATAATCAATTTTTAGGAAAATAAATAAATAATACTCTAGCTTAGCTCAACTCAGATGCAGCTGGACTGAAATTGAGGAGAGGGCGTGGCAAATGACGATTGTTGTTTAATACGACTCTGTTGTTTAATACGATACAGAAGAAAAGTATCAAATAACGGAAAGCACAATATTAGCAATTTTCATATGGTAGAATCACACAGCAAACCAAAATGGGAGACTTTTACAGAGGCAGATGCAATCTGATTTCGAAAAGCGGAAAAAATCAACCCAACTAAATTTTACACCAAATCCGTAAAAGTTGGCAAGTTCAAGTATGACTTAGAGGAATCTGATTGTGTGTTTCATTTATTTTCATGTCTTTGAAATAAAAACTGAAGAAATTAGATCAACTTTTTTTCCATCCCGTTATCAGTCTCGGTGATATTTCGTCAAGATGGAAATCTGTCGGAATTATTTCGGAACTGAATGAAAACTTTGAGACAAAGAAAGATTCAACTTATAAGGCTTTGAATTATTTAAAGTTGACTAGTTTGAATATCATTAGCCAAATTATCAAAGAACATTTGCTGTATCAGTAACTAATGTAAAAAAATAAAAAACATTTTTTAAAAGTTATTGACAACCTTGATAATTGTATAATTTTATTTTAAAATTCCATTGCATAATTTCACAGGAATGTAAAGTCAGTAATTTTTAATTAGAAGCATTTGAATCAAGAAAAGCAGCTCTAAGAAAAGAATGAAGTACAAATTAAAAAAAATAAAAAAGTTTGATGTGGAAGAATATACCTTCTAAAAATGACGTTGACGCTGTGGGAGAAATACTAGATGTTAGATGATTTGATGATTCTTGCATAGACATCTGAGACAGGGATGTAAAAGGTTCATTTGATTTACTTGAATGTGGTGGTGATAACAAATCTAAATTTAGAGCCTGCAAAAAATCATTTAATCTCTTTGTTATAAAAAATGAAGTCAACAAATATAAAATTATTTGACACCAGATACAAAGAACAACTTCCTTTAATAAAAATGTTTTTATACAGAGTTGCCACTCAATTCAGGGGGAAAAATTCCCTGTGTTTTCCCTGCATGAATATGCAGTATTACGAACGAGCGAACACTGATATTCTATATGAACATTAATATCCTGGCACAGAAAAAACATAGGGAGGCAAAGCAGAATTCATTAAATCTGAAATCTTAGAATGACTATGATATTGATGACTAATCTCATACTCTCTAATTAAATTAGCATAAGCTTTAAAATGCATTTCAAACAAAGTAATAAATATTTTTTGCTTCTATAACACACAATTAAATATTTACTTATAAATAAATAAACTTAGCAAAAAAAAAAAAAAAACTGTGAAGTAAAATTACAATTTATTTTATTTATTATTATTATTTTATTCATTTGTACATAAATTTATTCATTGGTAGCTTTTATATTTTAGAATTCATTTTGGCAACTTAAACTTTTGAAAAAAAGTAAAATTCCCTGCACTTTCCAGATTTTTGAAGAAACTTTCAAAATTCCCTGGATTTTCCCTGTTTTTCTGTTGATTTTTCAATTCCCTGTATTTTCCCTGTTTTTTCAGGTTTCCCTGTGGTGTGGCAACCCTGTTATAACATACTGCAAAAATACACCATGATACAGGACTAAAACTAAATTATAATTTAAGCTAAAAAGAAAGACAATACATTGCTAATCAGGTAATTTTTTCCCAATAGGGCATGCTAAAACTCCCATACTTCCTAGCGCGCCTTAGCGGAATTGGTGTAAGTTATTTCCAGCTATTCTGCCGCATTCGTATTATCATAGAAACTCCCGTGAGAAGTGCCGATGCGTCTTCTATGCTCTTTTGACAACTAAGTTTTTTTTTTTTTTTTCAAAGAGCTGTGTGTGATTATTTCTTTCAAAATGTTAATGTTTTAATCACAGACGTATTGTGGACAGTATTATTTTTAACACCCTTTCTGCTGCGATTCTAACTGAAATAATTGAATGTGTGACCGAGTACAATAACCTTAGAGCATAAATAACAATTTTATACTAATACCAAATAACTAATAGCATAGGGATTTCTACCCTGAAATGTGCATTTTTTTACACATTAGAAAACTTGTTCAGAATAAAATAACGACCTGAAAGTAAAACCCTCCTGAAAGTAAATTTTGTCTGCTCTCATGATATAAATATGTACTGTTAGCGTATTACTGAGGTACATTTCACATCTGTATAGGAATTCGTATGATCTTTGAATAGAACTTGGGTTTTTACTACAATATATGAAATACATCTTTTTTTTATAATTCGGTTGAATTGTTATTATATTTAGATATCATTATTAATCCATTTTTAACTAGCTTTAATTTTTTTTTGTAATATCTTGTTTAAAATTTTTCCTAATTGCTCTAATTAGTTTGTATAAATGATTGAATACGATAATTTTAGTTTTCGTATTAGCCAGGGATAAGCGAAGTAGAAATACTGTTGAAAAATTGTTTCTTTTATTTGTGTTCTGGTTAAATATTTTTCATTTTAAATATATGTGTGGGCTTTCAACATTATTTAAGTTGAATGTGCTTTGGTGACATCGGCCGGTTTGCCTACCACTTTTCAGCTACTGCTTTAAATAATTTATTTTTATGAAGAATAAAATATAAAAATATTAAATAAATTAGAGTCTAATAAATAAGGCAATAAATACGAGTTTATTATCAATCTATTTTCTATTATCAAATTTCAGACATTTCATTGGAAAATAGGGTAATAATTTAGATGAAAAAAAATAACCATTAAAAGCATGTACCGTTCGATATGTGCATGTTTTATTTATTTATTTCTTTTAAGAGAAGAATGGTAACCTTTTGCAGATAATTACAAGTTACATTTTGACCATCAACTAGAGAAACATACATTTAGCAAGAAGATAGACTGCAACATACGCATGCATTTCAGTACAAAATATTTGAGTATTATTTTGAATCTCGAAATAAATAAATAAATATTTTTTAAAAAGTTAATAATTAAATTACTAAATAGTTGTTTGCTATAATGAGAAAATAATTAACTTGAAAGTAAGAATATTTTACGTTAGCTGCAGAATGATTGAAGTCTCAAAACTTTTTTTAATTGATAGCTTTAATCTTCATTTAAAATACTATGCATACTTTGAAGCAATAAATACCGTTTTAGACAGCTGTTTTAATTTTTAAAAGTTTTAGTTCATATTTTAATGTTGAAACAATACAATTTTTATCTGAAAGACATTCCCTTAAGATGAATTTAGGCTTTGTAAAAAAAATATTTTCCTCATCTCGTAAGCTCCAGCACGTTAATCGAATAACCGGAAGTAAAGAATACCAATTGTACATGTTGCGCCACCTAGCGACAAAGTTTGTCTCAGGCATGCCCTATTAAAAGAGAAATGGTCTTGTTTGTAACATTTTCTTAATGGATTGGGAGGGGGGGGGGCACCTGTAACAGCAGGAACTATTTGGCTTTGGCCAAGCATTCATAGCATCATTAGTTAATATATCCTTAAGACTTCAAATCCTTAAATGATTTTATGATTTTAAATGTCCTTATAATGTAACTCTTACAAAAATTACTAAGAGGAGATCAAAATATTTATTCCTACAAATTTTTAAATCGGGCATTACAAAAACAATGTTTCTTTTTGACTGTATGTGTTTTACAAAAATATTAAAGCACTTTTTAAGTGGAAAAATAAAGCTCACTCACATCAGATTCCATCCACATCCTGAAGAAACATCCAATGTTACCCATGACACCGTATTTTCGGGTAGATAAGCCGCACCTCCGTATAAGCCGCACTTCGCAAAATTCGGGAGAAAAAAAATGCGTTTCATCAGATACGCCGCATCGGCGTATAAGCCGCATAAAACTTTGTCAAAAATTTATTAATCTGCGAGAGAACCGACACCTACGCTATATACTGGTATTGACGTCGTTCAAAAACAATGACAAAGAAGTAGTAACATTGATTTGAAAATAGTGTTTCAATATTATAAATAAATAAAATGTTGCAACATCTTGGCGATAACTGCAACTTATAGTAACCCTGTTCTGCTCCAGTTGGTTTCTTCTGTAACCCTACTTCCCATCCTCACGGCAACGGCTGGCAGACGTTTTTTTTTTATTATTTGTTTTTCGTTTGGATTCGTTTTCGTTTATTAGACACGTTGGTTATGGTTGATGTTTTTTTTTTTTTTTCTTAATTTATTCCACTTCCTTATCGGATGTAGGAGAATAAAATAACATCTGAATAAGCAGAAATGCTATCGCCCTTTTCAAAATAGATCTTTTCAATGGCGTTCCATTTCTGGTTTTCGATGTCAGACTCTAATTTGTTTTGTTTTTAAGCAATAACTAAACATAACATGAACTTTGAAAAAAAAAAAAACTAACATCGTATAAGCCGCCATGGCGTATAAGCCGCAGGAGTTAAAATTCAGCTTTTAAACACGTATAAGCCGCGGCTTATCTACGCGAAAATACGGTACAAATGTTGTGTTAATTTTTGTTTTGTAAGATTTCAAAGTGGTAGTGAAAACTTCCTAAAAATGGGCTATCTGTAAATGATGTCACTTTTCTTTTCAACATCTTTGACCTCACTCCCCCCCTCGGTTCCAAAGTGTCTCATTTCACCTTTCACATGTCACACTTTTTTTTTGTAAACATTCTTTTAAAAATGCGTGATGTCACACTTGTTCCTGTCCTCCCCCTTGTCACAAACTCTAACAATTTTGTGAATTCCCGTCTCTCATTCAAAGTGTGAAATTATTTGTGGACAGCCCTATATCAAACATGTTTCAGCTTTTACATGCCATCATTGTTGCCAAAAGCATGTTTAAAAAATGTTCATTCTAAAATACTTACATCTAAACTGGAGGATGATAATGCTGCATCAGAAATTATTGATTGACTTTCCAGAGCTGTCACATTTTCATGAGGTTTTATAACAGGATCACTGTTAGGAATTGCAGGACTTACAGTTGTCACATGGCATGGAATATTCTGATCATTAATTATCTGGATAGCTTTTCCTGAGTTAGAATTTACTAATACATGAGAAGCAGGAACAGAACTTTGTTGCAAAACCATATTTTGACCAGGATCTGCATGTACTTGTTTAAGGACAGGAACTTGAATTGGATGCATGTCAATTGGGGAGCCTGTAAAATTATATAACATTATGGCATGCTCATGAAGCAGAACTTAAGAAATAACAATAAAACTATTTAAGCAATTTTACTCATGGGTGCAAGTTTAGCAATGTGTTCAAGATGGAAAAGAGCCCCCCTCCCTCCATGCGCACTTAATGATATATGTTTTTTTATATTGTTAATTTTAACTTCGTCAATTTTTGAATATTAGTGCTCAATTTGAATTTTTTAAGCTTTTGATTTTTGTGACAATGTGAGCCTCCATTCAAGTACAGCATTTCAAGCATTCTGTTCTGTGTGTAGCAAAGGGGCCTCTCCTTCGTGCGTTTTCTAAATTGTGGTTCCAAAAACGTAAAATTGAATGAATGCCAATAATATGGAGGAGAGGGGGTCAGAGGGTTCCCCCAGAGTTTTTTAACAAAATAAATCCTAAATATGCGATTATCGGTCATTTTGGTAACGTAAAGGGAAGGAATGGGGTTCAGGGGCTCTCTTACATTAATTTTTTGAAGCTGTAGACACCAAAATCGCATTTCAGGCTGTCGCAAAAATATTAGAAACAGGAAAGTTGAGGATTACATTAATTTTTTTGGAATTGAAATTTATTTATTAATGAATTTTTTTAACATTGAGACAACAAATTTCTTAATAAATAACTAAAACTGAAGAAAGTCATTAAATTTTCTTTCCGTCCCAAGCTCCGTCTCACAATCTCGTCAAGACGGAAATCCGTCTTGAGCCGGAAGGTCTTGCATCCATGATTTTACTGAACTTCTTAAGCTTCATGTAAATAAACGAGAAAAAAACACCAAAATACAGTATATGAGTAACTAATACAGCATCCCTGAAACAATTAAAAAAATAATTTCATTTTGACATCTTGAGTTCAAATTATGTTTTTTGTAATGAGGAATCTGGATAAGTGTGTGGCGTACATCTGAAGGTACATAACACAACTTTGCCCCCGAGCCTTAACGAGCTTTTGGCCCCAGTGAATAAAGTACTGGGTTACCATTACCAAGGACCATGGATCAAACCTCGGCAGGGACACTTTTCTGCATGCAACATTGGTTATCCAGCAACTCAACAGATGGCGCTATCTATCGCCAATACCGTGACACCAGTGTCCGTGCCACCAGTACCGTGACACCAGTGTCCACCACCGTGATGTCCAGCATAGTGGAGGAGCAAAAGCTGGTAGACATGTCACATTGGCAGACTGCCAATCTGAAAAATGAACCACCTGCAACTGAGACCCAAACAGAACACATATAGCAATTTGTCATTGTTCAAAAACACTATATTTACAATGAGTATGAATAATAAATTGAACTCTATCCATCCTTTACAAGAGGTTTTAAATCCTTAAATATTAAGAGAAAGGAACAAGTTATAATAGTCTGTCTTTGCATCGGCCATACCAGATTCACACACAAGTACCTTCTTAGCCATGAAACACCTCTGACTTGTACTAACTTCAATTTTAATCAGACAGTGTTGCATATTTTAACTAACGACCCAAATTTTTACCACGCTCTTTTAAAAAATTTTAATTTTTTTTATCCACCTTTGACGGAGGTTCCTGAGAGACATACCCCATCCTAATTTGTTCCCATTTTCCGAAGAGATTGGCTTAATGTGCCTGATGTAATTTGTCTTTTTCTTTGTTCTTGTTCTTGTTTTTTTTTTTTTCTTTGTCATTGTTTTGTTAATTGTGTTTCTGGTTTTAGTCAAAATTATTTGACAGTTTTATTTTATTTATTTATTTATTTATTAATTAATTAATTATTTTTTTTTGCCTCATTACTTAGTATTTTAAACTTCCTACAAGTATCTCTTTTGGAAATATTTTCAACATTTTAGAAGTTTTATGTCTGTCATTTTAGATCATGTTAGTTTTGGCATCTCCAGTTGTAAACAGTACTATCATTGCAACAGTATATAGCCTATTAAGATTCAAGTGGAAATAAACCTAAAGCAACCAACCAACCAATGGGTATAAATATTAAACTCATTAAGATAGTTACATATGCTATAATTTACTTGCCACGCATGTTGATGAAAGCAAACTTAAGCATTTGTAGGATAATGTTACACAAGCTAGATGTAAAGAAGATAGATTTAATTTTACACAAGCAAGATCTTGAGAATGGATTTAATTTTACACATGCAAGACTACAGAAGTATGCTTGTGCACGCCAGACATAATATGCATGTACCAAAGATGTACACAATAGTGTTGCCTTGAAATGAAAATGAAACACTCCTAACAGCACAGACTTCTTGCAAAAAAGGGAATCAAGTAAGATGTCACTTGACATCAATTCAAGTATTGTTTTAAATTATTAAAATTAAGTTTTGATAAGGGGCCTTTACTGTAATAAAATGAGCAAACTAAAAATTTCCTACACTATTTTCAAAAAAAAAAAAACTGAATTCAAAGTGCTCAAATTATCCTAAATATCAAATTTCTCAATTTCAGAACAAAACATTCTGGATTTGGTCTTTCAATAAGATATTAACATTTGGTAATTTTTTGGAAAAAATCTGAGATGTCATGAATCACAGGCGTGACACTCTCTCAGATTCTTGCTCTTAAATGTTAAAAGAAAAATTGCGAGTTGTCTCTAAACTTGTAGGAGAGTAAAATTTTAATTTTATTTTATTCACAAAGTCTGATTGTGTAGCATACTTGAAGTGTATTAATTCTATGTTGTTTTGAAATCATTACTTTTTTGTTTTTACTTGTAAAACAAGAAAAAATCATTGACATTGAACTTTTGGGATGTACTCTAAATGAGAAACTATCTGTATAAACTCCTAAACAAAACTCTAAAACTATTTCTTTAATAAAGGTTTTTTATTCTGCTACAATTATAGGTAATTATTTAAAATTTTATATTAAAAAGCATTGTTCATCTTTTGTTTATGGGTTAGGGCTTGCGATGTTCTCGCTTATGAAACCATGTATTTGTTTATTCGTTTTCACAACTGTTCTTGCTCAGTTTTTATTGCCTGTTTTGCTTTATCTCATGAAAATATTGTCGCTGTGTTAAGTGAGAGGTTTCCCTCTACATCACTCAATAAGTACACATTGATTCACTTCAAAGAAATTTTTAGGTTGAAAAACAAAGGACTAATGATAATACAGGTAGGGTTGGGGAGAGTGGCAAAACATGCTAACACATTCATGCTAACAAATTTTAATTTTATTTTATTCACAAAGTCTGATTGTGTAGCATACTTGAAGTGTATTAATTCTATGCTGTTTTGAAATCATTACTTTTTTGTTTTTACTTGTAAAACAAGAAAAAATCATTGTCACTGAACTTTTGGGATATACTCTAAATGAGAAACTATCTGTACAAACTCCTAAACAAAACTCTAAAACTATTTCTTTAATAAAGGTTTTTTTATTCTGCTACAATTATAGGTAATTATTTAAAATTTTATATTAAAAAGCATTGTTCATCTTTTGTTTATGGGTTAGGGCTTGCGATGTTCTCGCTTATGAAACCATGTGGGGGAGAGTGGTAATGAATAGGCCATGGTGATGAATGAGCCACTAACAAAATATGAAAAAGTATTTGCATGAATTTTTTTTGATGCCACCAATAGATGTAGTTATTTGTTCTACTAAACTCATCCAATTTTCATTCGTTTGCGCTGAGCCATTTTCAAACTAGAGTGGCATGGTCAAGAATCTGACTGAAAAGTAAGTTTTTCCCTTTTTAGTAAAACATTTCTTAGCTAAAATGTACCAAGTATTTCAGTGCATACATATGTATAAGCTAGTCTTTCCATATCTATAAACTAATCTTAAGATGTATTTTGATGTTATCTAAATTCAATGTACTCAAAAAACCTAAATGAATTCCAAAAGTATAGGTGGGGCTGAATGGGCCACTATGTCATGGTAATGAATCTGCCACCTAAATATTGTTTTTCTCCCTTTTCTTTGGATTTTCGCATCAATATGAAACACAACTGACTGTCATAGATAGATTAAGATTACTGTCGTCAAAATAGGTTTGTAGTAACTTCTAAATATAATTTGCAGATCTATATTATATTCCTATAGTACAATAGACCTCTGGTCGCAGTGCATGGCTTGAAAAAGCCCCCCTCTCTCCTTCATATTATATTCCTCACAGTACAATTTCATTTTCTTTCTTGGTAACTTAACTTAGATATTTCTTATTCCCGATGTCTAGTAAATGTAAAAAAAAATTTTTGAATTTTGAAAAGTTTGAAAATGAAGATGAAGTTTTTGAATGTGATTTTTAATATTTTTGAAATATATAAATTTGTTAAATCATAGTGTGTATTATCTGTTATTTTTTTATATATATTTGATGTTATTTATTTCTTACAATCTCATTATTTAGTCATTTTTCTGCTACAATTGGTATGCATCAGTTTTATTTTAATTGCATCAGTTTTGATGTTTATATAATTTTCAGTATTAATCAGTATGATTTTGTATCATCATGTCAAGTGACACTTTCATTTTGTCATATTCAGCAAATAAAAGATTAAATCCACATGCTTTCACTGAATTCATTTAGTGGCTCATTCATTACCTTCGATGGCCCATTCAACCCCATAGGTGGGGTTGAATGTGCCAAATTTCAAAATTTTTATTTTCTATTATAATTCATTATAGACAGGTGCTAATACATCTTTTATGACTTTTTTAGATAGCCAGATAAGTAAAGTAACTAAAACATCAATTTAGAGTTAAAACAAAGTGTTAGAAAAAATTACAAAAATTCAAAACCAAAAAGTGGCCCATTCATTATCACTCTCCCCTATTTTTTTATTCGTTTTCACAACTGTTCTTGCTCAGTTTTTATTGCCTGTTTTGCTTTATCTCATGAAAATATTGTCGCTGTGTTAAGTGAGAGGTTTCCCTCTACATCACTCAATAAGTACACATTGATTCACTTCAAAGAAATTTTTAGGTTGAAAAACAAAGGACTAATTATAATACAGGTAGGGTTGGGGAGAGTGGCAAAACATGGCAAAATGATATCAATGTTTTTAATGTCATTTTTTAATTTTTTTAACTTGCTAACTGACGAGTGGTGACCGTTAATCTTGATCTTTAATTACGGTTAATCTTGATCTTTAATTCGTATTGTATAACGATGTTGATAAGTAAAAAAGGATCATACAAGCAGATTATGTATCACTCACCAATCATTGGTTCCTTCTAAAAGTATAGGAGTGTAATTGAATCGGTGAGTTCAAAAACAACATCAGTCAAGAATTTCAAATTTTTCAGGAGAGACAAAAACGTCATAGCTCATCTAAATTTTCAAATAATTGAACAATTCTTTTTTTCCTGCATCATAACATGCATGTATATTGCTATGTAGATTCAGTCTAAATCTGGCTCAGGAAAATTTAAAATGTAATTTTTACTGATGTTGTTTTTACACTCAATAGGCTTTAACACTTGGGGAAAAAGTTATCATATATTAAAAGTTTATATTTATTTATGATTTCATCAGATATGAAGTAGCTCTTGCTTTATTACTGTGACACATGACTTTAAAAAAATATTAAGCTATAAGTACAGATCAATTTTACTCATAAATCGTTAGAAAAATTACGAAATCAAAAGAAATAAAGAACTTTAAAACATTACAGTATAAGGAATATGGGTTATCAACAACAGTGGAAAGTTGTTACTAAAATTGAGAAGCGATTGCTAAATCTACACCAATAAAAGAGGAACAAAAAAAATATACGGGTATGTAAACCTCTTAAAATAGATCATGTTCTGCCATCATGTGAAGTCTTTGATCAGGTAAATAGTTCATCAAAAAAATTCTTTCAGAAATACATACAATCACCTTCTTGCTATTTTTTATTTTATTGATGTTGGTTGGAACGTGATCCGAAGGATAGGCATGGCTTGAAGCAAAAGCGTTTTTTCGGGAAGTAAGCTTGAACAGCTTAGCAAACTCCAATCAAAGAAATTATGTGCAGCGATAACCCCTTTTCCCTTAAAGCTATGGGGGAACTCCTTGTATTGACTGGGGGTAAATTCAAATTTTGTCTCTTTCTGCACATTTTCCCCTCGCCATTTTCGGTTTAAGCTTTTTTTATTTCTTGTATAAGTCCTTTTACCAATCATCAAATTTGTTTATGTCCAAGGAGAGTAGCTTGGTAGCATGAAAGCTGTTATTGGTCTGAGCACACAACTCTTCATATTCATCAGGTCAGTGGGGGGCAGCAAAGGGGAGATAGGGGCAACACCCCATAGACTTTGGTTTAAACATTGTTAAAAATCTAATACAGTAGACTTTTATTTGAGAAAATATTGTCTTGATCACCCCTTCCCCAAGAACATTCTGGCTGCGTTAGTGCTTTAGGTGTGTAAATTCAATCATGTTTACGTATCGTCCTCTTGATAGTACCAAAATCAGATCGTTGAGAACGAATGCGCGCACTTAGAAAGTCATGCTCGTTCTAGTGTTGGGTGCATAAACAACGTCAGTCACTGGACTAACATCGTTTCTGCGCTCAACGTTCAGAGGGGAGGCCCTGTATCTTTGGAACTACTAGCCTGATTGACGTGATTTTTACTGTCAACACGCATCTTGCCTTCCAGAGCTTGTTTCCATGAAAAGCGAATTTTTTTGACTGATGTGGCTTTTGCTCTCACCAATCCAATTATGGAAGCATTTTTTCATTAAATTTTATCTTTCATTGAAAAATTAAATGTATAGTCCCTAACTATAAAAATTTAGGAATAAGAATGAATTCTTCAGCTGAAAACTTACCAGGTGATAAGATCTTTACAAGTTTTTTAGCAGGAGGTATATTGATCTTATTTTCTGCCCTTCCACATCCAGAAGGTATAACAGCAGTTATAGGTGAAACAGAAGGCACAAAATGAACTACTGTCATCGGTCGAGGACCAGAAAGGGTTCGCATTCCATCACGGGGTAACAGTGGTCTTTGTACAACTAATGGTTTCCTACGTACTCGACATCCTCTCCGTGTGCCTGGTAACAATTTCTGTAACAGAAAAGACAATGAAGATAAGAACAAAGTATTGTAAAAATCATATGAAATAATAAATGTAAATGTAAAGAAAATCCTAAAAAAGAATAATTGACTAAGAGTGAATTTCAAAAGAAACATAAACATTTTAAAAAGAGGAGTGGGAAGTGGTTACACAGATGTATTTCTATACTCAAAGAAGAATTTTTTCAAACATATACATGAGCTTAGTTGTGCATTTACACTTTGAAAAGGATATTGTTAGATAACTATGTTTTCAAAGAGGTAGTTTCTTTTAATGAAATTTAATTTGTACTTTCAACATTGCTAGCCAAAGAAAAACCTCAAAAAATATATAATAATTTTGTGTTAAAAAAGCATTTAATTTTGTAAAATTTAATTCTAAGCAAAAAGTTGAATATTTACAATAAAAATGGAGTTATAGGGATTAGGAAATTCAATCCAAGTGTTTACAATGTAAAGGGTTGACCAGGACACATTTACACAAGGGCCACATTTACGCACTGCATTTTTCCGAAAGGAGTAAGAACAGCTGCACAACCAGTTATGATAGATTGATGCTGCTCTCAAGCAAGTATTTTCACTAGGTTCTCAGCATCTGTGGAGCTTCGGTCTAGCATTCAGAGAGGATAAACTGTTTTCTGCCAAGTTGAGTAAATTTTGCATTGAACTTATTGAAGCTTATTGTAAACTTATAATACTTAGTTCACATGAACATTAACAGATTTTTTTTTCCTTCTCAAGAATTGTATTTGTATGAATGGGAATGCCAATAAATTTCTTCGCACATTAAAAATATATACAAACGGTGCAATGCTGCACACTAGGGTGGAGCGAAAAACAAAAATTTTGGAATCTTAATTTTTATTCCCGGTAAAAGCTGTGCATGTGTAAGTACAATACACATGTGAAGTATTATCAAGTTTGAACAACTCCTTTAGGGTCCTACCAGGGCTTGAATTTATCTAGAAATATGAAAAAATGTCAATTTTGTAAATTTTTTTGGAAAATATCAATAATCACCATTTTTGTTCTAATACCATTAAAATGCTTCCTTGTAACACTCTCTTCATGCACCTTCAAAATTATTTAAATTTTATGCAGTATTAAGTTCGTACATAAAACGAAAAATTCCGTGAAATTAACCAAAATTTGATTTTTTTTTTTACCATTTTTTGCACATAGCAATAGTAATAGTTCTTCTTAAGAAATCCAGACACTATTTTTTTGCAATGAATGGGCAAAATGCAGCTTTTGGTTAAAAATGCAGTTATATTTCGTTACATTAACAGCCCAGAATGCACCACAAGGAGGAAGGGGCAATTTGGGTGTCATTCTGCCTTTCCCATCCACCCAGACATGTTATTTACATATTTTCAATACATTTATGAGGATGCAATTACTATCTGATGTTAAACAGGTTTCTCCTTTTGAATCAAAGTTTGAAGTTAGACTTATGATTCAGTTTTGGTATTGATGATTGCGAGCATAAAGTTTTTCATTTAAATTCTTATCTTGTCTCTTTCTTCATTAGCAATCTACCGTCTTACTAACCAGTTTTGAATCCTTAAAACAGTCGGAGTGTACAAGAGGTATACTTATTGAATCACTGATAAAGTACAACTTGTTTTTGAAAAGTTGACTTATTAATGTTGCAAGAACTCGGTGGAAGATATTGAAACTTTAAAAACAGATTACAAAACCAAGTAAAAGTACTTGATGGACATGGTCAATGTAATACAGAAAGAAAAAAGTGCCCCTGATCTCACTATCAAAAATTGGAGACCTTACAGTCATTAACTTTAATTAATTCAAGCTAACAGAGTTATGAAGTTGTTGATTTTCAAGCTGAATTTCTAATGAGATAAAGATACTCGTCAGTTATATCATGAAAAAATATGCTTCCTTACAGTTCAAGAAATTGGAAATTTAAAATAAGAAAGAAAATTTCCATGAAACATGGAGCTGTAATCATATTAAAAATTACACATTCTGTAAAAGTTTGGAACTAAAAGAATAAAATGACTGGTCAACGCGTGTTTACTTTCTCCCCATTAATGATGTCGATTAAAAAAATCTCATAGTTTGAACTTTCAAAACTTAATATTGGTCATAAAAGTTCTCATTTAGTTGTCAAAGAGTTTTCTGATCTTGTATGCCTTTCTGTGACCCAACCCCTGTACAGTTTGACTGTCGTTTACTGCTATGGCCAATAACAAGTTCTCAAAATTAACAAAGCAGGCATTTCTTCGAATTACCCAATTCACGAAGAAGAGAAGATTTTCTATCAAATGAATTATAGATTGCGCAACTTTCATTATACCTATAATTCCATGTTTCACGGAAATTTTTTCTTTTTTTAAATTTCTAATTTCTTGAAATGTACTGAAACATATTATTTAAAGATATAACTGACGAGTATCTTCAGCTCATTAGAAATTCATCTTGAAAATTAACAGATTCATAACTCTGTCAGCTAGAATTAATGAACGCTAATTACTGAAAGGTCTCCAATTTTTAATAGTGAGATCAGCATAATTTTTGTCTTTCTGTATTACATTGACAATATCCATCAAGTACTTTTACTCAGTTTTTAAATCCATTCTTAAAGCTTCAATTTCTTCCACAGAGTTCTTGCAGCGTTAATAAGTTAAGTTTTCAAAAACAAGTTATACTTTATGTGTGATTCAATAAGTATATCTCCCCTACACTCTTTGATTCAAAAGGAGAAACCTGTTTAACATCAGATAGTAATTGCATCCATATAAATGTGTTGAAAATATGTAAATAATGTGGCTGGGTAGATGGGAAAGGCAGAATGACACCTGAAATGCAGCTACCTCCTTGTAGTGCGTTCTGAGCTGTTAATGTAACAAAATATAACAGCATTTACAACCAAAAGCAACATTTTGCCCATTCATTGCAAAAAAAAGCATCTGGATTAGAAAAGAAGAATTATTGCTATGTGCAAAAAATCGTGAAAAAAGTCAATTTTCGGTTAATTTCACGAAACTTTACGGTTTATGTACGAACTTAATATTGCATAAAATTTAAATAATTTCGAAGATACATGAAGAGAGGGTTACAAGGAAGCATTTTAATGGTATTGGAACAAAAATGGTGATTATTTGTATTTTCCAAAAATTTTTAGAAAATTGACATTTTTTTCGTATTTTTAGAGAAATTCAAGCCCTGGTAGGACCCTAAAAGAGTTGTTCAAATTTGATAATATTTTACATGTGTATTGTCTGATGCATACACAGCTTTCGCCAGGTATTACAAATAAAGATTCCAAAATTTTTGTTTTTCGCTCCACCCTACTGCACACTTACGCATTAACATTGGGTCACTTTTACTCACGTTCTTACTGCGTAAACATGCCACTGAAGCTTTTTTAGTCCGTACCTTTGTATTATTTTTAGGATATTTAGTTTTGCTAATCATCATTTAATGTTTAATTGAGTAACATATTCATCACATATAATGTTTACAATCATATCTCTCCACAATCATAACTATACAAGGTTCCCACTCCCTCAGCGGTACAAAATAGGACCTAAGTATAGCCTTTAGCAGGTCACTGGGACCATGAAAGGATCATCCAATGCAACAAATACAGTAGGGGTATGTTATTGCAATTTTTACTAAAATTTTGTAGTAACTATTGATCCCTTCATGGTATCTTTCTGAAAAGTTTTGGATGTTTTCATTTTAAATCATTTTTGTTTCTCCTTCAAATTTTTAAAAGTTACCATCTAAAAAGGGGAAAAAATAAATAGGTTTTCTCAAAAATTGTTCAAGTAAGTTACAGATCAAACCAACATGCATAGAATTATCTTTAAAACAAGCTCTGACACAACTTTAGCTCTCATAAAATTAGAGTTTTAAGATCTTAAAGCAAAATTTTAGCAAAAGAAAATATTTTCCCACGTTATTTGCCTTAACTGCTGACCTATTAATTATCACTGAAAGTTTTTGGTTGTATTCATTAAAATACATGAAAAAATATATAATTATTTCAAAATTTTAAAGAACACTATTAAAAATGTCAGAATTATAATTTAAAAATTTATCAAAGACTAGCTTATTACTCGGCGTTGCCCAGGTGCTTATTAATATAACATAGCTCGAAAAAGATTATTTGAATGAATTCTATCCACATGGGCAGATTATGATTATATTCCATGGGATAATTACAGAAGTGTCGACAAATTAAAAATCTAAATAAATTCAAATCTTTGATTTTTTTTTTAATTCTAAAACCCTGCCTAAGTGAATTCTAAGTGTGATAAAAATCTGATGAAAACTGGATTCATGGAAATTTCACAGAAAAATAGCGAGGCTTTCAATCTATACTTTTACAAAAATCCTCTTATAGGAGGACCAAAAAATGCCCGCAAAAATTAGAATTTAATATCTGTTGGAACTCCTCATTTTTCTGCATCATACAATATTTGTGCTAATGCTCCAAGGTAATTAGAACATAAATTATAATTGTTTTTAACTTATTTCATTCTAAAATGAAGTAAGTGAGCTTTAAATTGAGAATTCATTGGTAATCGTAATCTTTGTTAGAAAATACTCATATTTAAATGTGTTAAATTTTATCAATTTCTGTACTTAAAGGCTTATCTCTCTATTACTCTATATATTCGAAATTTAAGGAAAATAGCCATTTTGAGCTTTTTGGATTTTTTTTAAATTTAAGTTATTAAGTTAGATAAGTTAGTAATTAAGTTAAGACATTTAGAAATCAACGAGTTGCATAACTAAGTTCCTATTTCATTGGTATTTTTTTCCAAATTTCTGTTCAGTAAATTCACTAAGTGATATAGCTAAAAGCAGAATTTTACTTCACGGCCACTTAAAAGGTTAATTTTGAGTGATATTCAAAAAGTATATATTTTATATAAATTCAAGATGCGTCAAAGATAGTATGATTTCTGAAAGTTTCGTGAAACTCTGAGATGGTAAAGTTGAGATCTTTTTTCGGATGAATTTACATAGAATGACTCAAATTTTATTATTTGATTCATTTTTAAGGTCTATAAATACTAAATATAGCCTTTAGAGGGGCCTCTACAAACTACTTGAAAATTGAAACTGCAATAAAAAAATATTTTGCACAAAAATAATGATTATTCTCCTGGGGCAACATTCAAAAGCTACACATCAGGACACACAAACTGCATTTAAATTACAAATGTTCGATTGGCTGCCTAGTAAAAGCAGTTTTTTTAGATAACACATATTACTTCTCTTTAACGCACATAGACGCCAAAAGGTTGCTTGAAAGCATACAAAAATGACTTTGGTTAATTGTACTTTCTCTTCATGTTAAGGATATTTTCATTACTTGAGAAACAAAGTAATTGAAAAAGGCTATTGTTTTACAGACAAATTAAATGTAAAATGATGCAACCATTGTGCACTCATATAGTGCCAAAAATCAGGGCCTGATTACTGAATAGGCCAGCTAGGCAGCGGCCTAGGGCCCCAAATGGTTAAAATTGCTGTAGTCAATGCTTAAATTGTTTTATGCTATGCCTAAAATTGTAAAGCCTCAATACAGGGGACCCCAAAAAAGTATTTGGCCTAGGGCAACGTGATCTCTTAATTGGGCCCTGCCAAAAATAACTTTTTTTCATTAAATAGAACAGAAAAAGTCAGGATGTAAAACTGTCAATAGTTTTGAAAATCACCCATGAAGAAATCTTTTTTTAATTATTAAATTAAAAGATAAAACAAGAGTATCTAGTGTAGCAAATATGAAAATACTTTCTAATTGTTAAAAATGTTAAAATATTTACAAATGCAAAAAGATTGATGTCTCAAACACAGGAAGTAAATTTTTGCGACGCTTTTCCAATAAATACTTTTTAACTTACTTATCAATATTAAACTGAAAATATGCAAACCAAAGGCAGCATATGTTAAAAAAATTTGATTGAACAAAATATAAAAATATTTACAAGATGTACTAAGATTGAAATCTCAAACTAAGATTGAGAAGCAATTCTCGAGGAAGTCCAAGTAAGTCGAATGCTGCCTAAGTTCCACAAAAAAAGAAAAAAAATATTTATTTAAATTTAACATAAAATAAGTTAATCTAAAGTAGCATTCGTCAAAATAACTTCTGACTGTAAAAAACATCCAAATATTTACCAGATGCAAAAGGATTGAAATCTGAAACACGGGAAGCAATTTTTTGTGACACTGAATGTTCAAAACAAACAAATCATCAAAAAACTGCAATGATGAAATATTTTTCAAAAATTAAAACATAATTGAATGATTTTCGTAAGAATCCAAGCACTAAGCAACCTTTTTAACTTTTTCAAGGTTTTCAAAAAATTGAAAATGAACTTCTTTTTTCAAGGTTTTCAAAGAACGTACGAACCATAAATTTATTACGAACATAAATTTGGAGTCTAATGTATTTCATACTCTTTGTTTTGTATCAAATATATTAAAAATATACTTGATAAAAATTACATTACAAATAGTATACTAAATCGATTTTTTACACAAGTTTTAAATAAAATTTGCAGTTTTGCTGTACTCATCTTTGCTATTAAAATCTGACTGCATTTATGTATGCACCTATGCCAGGCTAAAAGTAGATTTTGATTGGTTGTTAGGTGTTATGGGATTTTGATGACTGTGGAGTTTGAAATTTGTCCCCAATCCACTTTGTTCCACCACTAATCTGGCGATATCTTTTCAGTTTCTCGTCACTCCCAGACTACATAAAGATTTGAACTCATCACTATCAAAATTAACTTCCAACTTTTTTTAAATAATCAAATACTAATGCCTACTTCAACAAAATGTAATTAAAAATAAATTATCTAGCAGTAGTTTCTCAATTTTCCCATTCTTTTAAAAAACTGCAGCAAAGTTAAATTACATAAAAATAGCACACTTGGTAAAAGACAGCTAAAATTGAAAATCAGGAACATTTGAAAAGAAACTTTTTAATATAAGTGAACAAAGAAAAAAATCATAATCAGACACTATAGGGCATGCTTGGGACAAACTTTGTCGCCAGGGAGCGGCATGTAACAACTGAGATTGTGTACTTTCGGTAGCTCGAGCCTAGAGCTTTATCATTACACAATATGCTAATAAATTATAGGAATTGCTCGTTTTCAAGCGTTATACATTTAAAAGCTTAAAAAAAGGTATGGCTGAGGAATAGGAGACTGTTTCCTTGTTAAAAGTCAAATTAAGAGCTTTAGGAGCTAAAGCAAGTGGAAATAAAGAATTACTTTTTGAGTGACTGAATTTTGTGAAGGATCCCTTTTTGAGTTTCTGAATTTTGTGAAGGGTTCCTTTTTGAGTGACTGAATTTTGTGAAGGGTCCCTTTTTGAGTGACTGAATTTTGTGAAGGTTCCTTTAAAGGACCTAATTCCTCTCTAAATTGACCCCTGTAGTGTGATACTAACAAATTAAATTGTTCAAGTTAGATGTCTAAATCCAATTCTTCTTTTATATATAAATTGAAAAATACATAAACTAAAAATATAAATAAGAGTAATTAAAAAATTAGTACAAAATAATTACCTACAATGTACGGATTTTTCCTTGTTTTAATTATCTATATCGTATAAAGAATGTCTCATGTTAATTTAGATGTTTTACTACTTTTACTACAGAATTGTTAAGAAGATGAACGGGATAATCACAATAATTGTTATTTTTCCTGAAAATTTTACAACTATTTCTCTATTCAGGAGTTAAATTCAACGATTTGTAAATGAAAACAAGTTTTGCAGCTTTGTCTTTTCCAAGCCTGTTTTGCTTAGTTTTGATTGTACTAACCCATAATTAGAAAAAATTATAAAATAATTCAAATTATAAAATATTTTAAAAATATTAGAATTATATTGACTGTGGAAATAAAGAATAAAAGTAACATAGAACATTGAATTATTTTTCTCAATAAATGATTTTTATAAATTTAATTAATTCTTTTCTAAAGAACCATAAAATTAAATCTATTAATAAAATCATCTTGACACCTACATCTTGACTTTATACCTGTAATGCATATGGTCAAGGACTGATATAATTTACAATTTTTCTTTTCAATTTCATTGAGGTCATGATCTTTTTATTTTTCTTTGATTTCTATTTACTTTATTTAATAACTATATGAATCGTTCTATTTTCTTTTGGTAAGATCGTTTATAGTTAATATTTGCTTGTTTATTGGTTTTTTCTACTCTGAACTTCATGCCCATTAAATTAATTCTTTTGAACTTAAAAAATCTTTTAGTTTTTTTAAATCATGATTTAAATTAATGATTTTTTTTTAAATCAACTAATTTTAATCATGACTTGAATCAATGATTAAAAAAAAAACGATTTGGATCCTTGAACGACAAAATATAATCAATACTGCATTTTTGGGACTTATATTACAAAAAAATTGCCAAATATCAACGCAATGACACAACGCAAGGAATAAAAAGAACAACATTCAAAAACCCAGTCTGACATTTGTTATATCTTATTTACGTAATACTTTGTTTCTTATTTTATCAATATAATCAAAACAAATTCGCTATCTAAATTGCACAAAACAGAAATGAAATACTCTTACCAGTTTTCGTGGTCAAGAAGTCACTGTCCAGGCCCATCATTTAGGGGGGCAGGGGGGTCAATTGCCCCCCCCCTGACATAGGGAAATCAATGTATTGGCACATAAGTGGGCGTGGTTTTTGCCACTTTTTGGTAAATTTTACATTGTGTATGCACCTTTTGCCCCCCCCCCCCCCCGGAAAATTTGGAAATGATGTCCCTGTCACTTTCTTTAAAATGCCTGCCGCAAACTTTTGCGTACTTGCTAGTGGTTTTTGAAGAACGAATAATATTATGCATTTGTTTCTTTCGCTTGAATCCGTTGAATATGAATGGAAACTTAGTCCCTTACAAGCTTTGGAGGTCGCAGAATATTAAGGGACGGAACAATTCCAAGGCATTTTTAGGTTTATATGTTCCGGCAGAAGCCAGCAGTGGAATAACCAGAAGTGCTTAATACCCAGCGCGCAAGGAACTATAGGAATTTCAGCATGCCCTATTCTTTTTTTCTTTTAGTCTTTACAAAGAAATCACATTATGACTCATTTTAAGAAATTTAGAAACCAATTTTTGCCCTCTATGTCCTTTTGATAATACAACTGCTACAAGGCAAAACCTTATAGCATCCCCTTAACGCTAAGGAGAAGGAGAAAAATCCTGCGGTAATGTTGCAGTTAGCCCTCTCAAGGCTGTGAGAAAAGGTGAGTTGTGTTCGAATAGGAAAACCGCTCGCCTCCAGTACCCAACAGTGGTGGCTGTTTAGCATTAAGGGGATGCTATAAGGTTTTGCCTTGTAGCAACAACATATCATGGAAATGATACAGTTCTTTTAATGCTGGAGTATATTGTTTTTCAGTAATTCACAGGCTATCCTTAAAGCATCCTTAGCTAACTTAAATACACCGTAAACTTCACTTTAAAACAAAAAAGCCACCTGTTAAAGTTTTCTTTTTTTTTTTGGTTAAAGTTTAATCATCTAAAATATTTTTGAAGAGTGTAAATGTTTTTCTCACAATCAAAGAAGCATTCAATAACTTAATTTAACAGGCTTTACAGATCCTTTTTTTTACTCCAAGATGCTCCATAGGATGTACCAATGTACCCTGCGTGTGGGTCCACTTAAGTCCACTTTTAAGGGTTCTGTTTAAAATTAAAACATTAATTATTTACAACTTACTCCTATTTCTTCTTTTAAAGTGTTTTGATCAGGAGGCTTAACACTTCGAGGGGCTGTTCCAACAGGCATAACAAACACATGCTTATCAGCAGTAGCAGAAGAAATATCCATTGCATTTGGTAATGGAGGATTTCCCACCACAATATCTTTACACACACTGTTATCTTTGCTTGAAATATTCCCATCTGAATTAGGATTCGCAAGAGGTGAAAAATTTTCTTTTACAATTCTTTCAGATAAACCTGAAGCTTTAATTTTCGTAGATTTAGAAGTTCTTGCATTTTGCTTTCCTAATATCTAAGGAAAAAGAAAAAATTTGTATTCTTATTTATTTAATCAAAGAAATAAAATAAACAAGTAATTATAAATTAGCAGCACAAAATTCAAAAAATCAACAACACAACAGAGAAATTTCCTCCAAAATATCTACTTGAAAATGTGAAGCACACACATAAGAAAAAAAATAGGTATGAAGCAAAAATAATATGAATTTCTTTTTGTCAGACTTATAGGAAACTTTTTGAGACTTTTACAGGAGAGAAAATTCTGATAACATACAATCAGACACCAGAAAATCATGTTTTTATATGAAAGGTTTTGCACAAAGAAATGTGCATATTTTGAGATATAATACTCCTAATGATAACTTCCAATGAATGGCAGTCGGATTATTCGCTGGTCTTTTACACTTTAGTTTTCTTTTAGTAATGATTTACTGAATCAAAAAAAATGAAAATGTGTTATTGGTTGTTTTTAGCTTTTAAAGATATTTTTTACATTCATTGTTGTCCTTTTTAGCTATAATTTAAATGTATGTGTTTGTTGTTAACTTTTTTTAGCTATTGAATATATTAATATAATTTTTTACCTAGTATTCGGTTATTTGTGGTATTCGCTTATTTGCAGTTACCATGCCACTCTATTCCGCGGATAATTGGGAGTTTACTGTATTCTTTTATTAATATTTTCTCAGGTATAGTACAAAAAAATCTTGAATTTTACATATATATACCAGCAGAATCAGTAGCGTACAACTCTGTATACAATACTTTAACCCCCTGGCAGTTCGGCAGCTCCAGAATTACATGTTAAATAGACGTGATAAGACGTCCAAAACCGTCAGGGGATTAAAGCAGTACTTCCCAGCTAGTAGCAGGATGCAAACAATCTTTGGTGGGTCACTTTAGGAGTTTAGAAATATGCATAAGTGACAAAAGTGTGATGGGAAAGAAAGTGTTCTCCACCTATCTAAACAGAAAGTAATTTCAGGTATAAATTGTCAGTTCAGTCAGGGGTGCCCTGTACTAAAATGGGGGGAGGGGGAGTTATTAATTTCCGGAATGTAACTCTGAATTTCACTGAATGATAAAGTATGAGCATAGCATCATAATAATTTTTTAAAAAGAACTTACAGTTTTGCAATGCTGTTTCCAAATTCCCAAATGGTCAGACAAAATTTACTGAATAAGGAAATTTTGGAAGGTCACCTCCCAGCGGGATGCCCCTGAGTTCAGTTAGCATATGCAGAACAGAAAAAAAACCTTCAAGTCTATGGAGCATATATGAAGGGCCAGAGGGGAAAAGATGAAAGTCACTTTTTCGTCAATTTTGAGATATTAGCGCTATCTAGGGGCTATGAAGGACTAGTATCATCTGATAGAACAACAAGGGAGAAAAAAGATGAGAAGCGACCGAAATGTGCACGAAAACTCGCAAAACTACATAAGAAGCTACGAGAAATCAAACTTTGTTCTTCGTTTTTCTCGAAATTGCTTTTTGGTCACTTTCATCTTTTTTCCCCCTGGCCCTTCATATGTTAATCAATGAAAATTTATTTGCATTCTAACATTTATATTAATATTAACAGTAATAATTTGTAAGCTAAATGTGTAATCGCATGTTATTTTGGTCACAGGTAAGTTAAGCTAAAATAGTACTTTTTGTTGTATTATTTAAAATGTATGTCAAATTTGCAATTAATAATTTAAAAATAACCTATTCACATAGATACCAGCAGGAAGAAAAAACTAGTTTTATGGTTTAGTTTTAGATAATTGTGTTAACACTAGAACAACGGAGGGGTATGTGTGGCCCCGCTCGCTGTTTGGTGATCAATAACTCTAATAATAATTAACTTAGCAACCTGTCACTTTTTGACTTTTCATAATTCGAGTCTTTCTTTGTGAATATTTGAGCATTTAAGCATTAGCCTCATAGGAGCGAAAATATAAATCTAAAACAACGAGAGGGGCCACAGTTGCCCAAAAAGTATTTTGGAACAAAACAAAGAAATCCTGGTTTCTACTTTGTTGCTGCACGCATGAAAAGTGTCATTCACTATAGTTTGCCCTTGATCTTGACCTTCCTTTATTTAGAGATGGTTGGAATTTCCCCATCTCCACCCCTTACTGGGGGCAACTGGACGACTAACAATTGCGGTTGCTCTTCTATAAGGGATACATTTAACATTTTGACTTGCAGAGATAACCTCGTGGTATACTAGCTTTCGTTCAGTTTTTATGTTTGGAGAAAATGCGTCGTGCACATGGACTTACAGAGGAGGAAATTCTGAGAGAATTGCAGCGATTAGATGAGATTGATTCCGGCGATAGCAAAAATAGTGATTTGGAAGGCGACGATGAACTAGCTCCCACAAAATGCATATGTTCTGTTATTGAATCAAGTGACTCAGAGTAGTTTGCAGTGTGACAAGGAAACTTGAGATGATGATTTTTCTAAGTCTACTGTCCAAGAATCTGCAAATTCTGTGCAATAACGTGGACGTGGACGTACGAGGGGTGCGTGTAGCTGTATCAGTCACAAACGTTGTGGAAAAAGTCTCAAAATTTTACCCCCAGTTAGAACGGAAGAGATTTCCAAGGATGGAACAGTTTGGAAAGTAATTTTACCTTCTGGTAAAATAAGTCGAGGTGCCGCCCAAAATATTATAAAAGAAGCAAGAGGTTCAACATCGTGTGCTAAGCGAAATATTGCGAATGAAAGTGTACTGAGTGCTTGGAAATTTATTTTCAGTAATCAAATGGTGCGACACATAAAAGAATGTACCGAAGAAGAAGCTCGCCCTCATCTTGGCAAAAACATGTGGACTGTTTCTGTGAATGAACTAGAAGCTGTTTTTTCAATAATGTACACACAAGGAGCATTCAGAGCAAAAAACTCTCCTTTGAGTACACTGTGGTCTAAGGAATGGGGTCTTCCTTTTATTTCAGACTCTGACGCGAGTTTGTTTTATTGAGATCATTCGTTTCCTTCGTTTTGATCACAAAACTGAAAGATCAGAGCATTTGAAGTCTGAAAAGTTTACTCTGGCTTCTGATTTATGGTTTCTATTGATTGAAAACAGCGAATTACGCTACAAACCAGGAGTAAACCTCACTGTAGATGAGCAACTTCTTCCATCTAAAGCTAGATGTCCTTTTACTCAGTATATTCCCAATAAATCAGATAAATTTGGCATAAAATTTTGGCTTCTCATTTGTGTAAATTCAAAATATGTTCTAAATGCATTTGCTTTCACCGGAGCAGATAGTGAGCGACCAACAGACCAAGCTGTTCATGAGCATGTTGTTTTGAAGTTGACTAAACCTTGCTTGGGAAAAGGAAGAAACATAACAACCGAAAACTATTTTACTAGCCTAAAATTATGCGAAAAACTGAAGTCTCAGTCAACAAGTCTGGTAGGAAGATCCAGAAGAGATCGCAAAGAGGTGCTAACAACAGCGAAATTAGGAAAGCAAAATCTTCATTCCACAATGTTGTACAAAATGGATAAGGACATAAAGTTAACTGCGTATCAAGGGAAAAAAGATAAAAATGTATTGCTGCTGAGTTCTCTTCATAACACCGTAAGTATTGATCAGGATGAGAAAAAGAAGCCAGAAACTGTCTCTTATTTACAATGAAATAAAGTTCGGTGTAGATGTCGTAGACCAAATGATACATCTTTATAGTACGAAATTGGCAACTCGTTGTTGGCCTATGCACATATTTTACAATATTTTGGATATATCTACGATAAATGCTTGGATTCTTTATAAAGAGGTAACCAGAAAAAAACTTAGTCGTAGAAATTTTATTCTGCAGCTATGTGAAGAGCTCCCAGCTCCATACATGGAATCAAAAGTTCCAAGAAATATTAGTTCAAAAAAAGCTATCAAGAAATGTGGCAAAAGTAAAGACAACAAGGATACAAGAACAAAGTGTAAGGTTAAATTGTCCTGCAAAGGAAATCATACATGGAACACATGTCCAGAATGCAAGAAGGCAGTTTGTGGAAAATGTGCTTCGAGAGAAGTGCTCTGCGTAAATTGTACAAATGAAAATAAATGTGGTTAGCACATGAATATTATCAGTTTCAATGATTCATGAAAGTAAATTTAATAAGTTATTACTCTGTTTATTACTGTTATTAAGTGTAGAAACATGAGTATCTAAATAAGGAAAAAAGAAATACGATTTTGAAATTTTACATTTTTGGTTTCATTTGAAAAGTTAATGTTGTAAATAGAATAAAAATTCTGCTAAATGTTACTAGATTTAAACTACAATTCTCCTCTTAAATATATCTCTATCATGTTTCTAGAATTTAAACATGTAAGAGCACTATACTACAAAAACCTAGAAAGGGCCACACTGGCCCCTTTTGTCGTTTTAGGTATATGGCGGTTTCCCGTCGTTCTAATGTTAAAGAAATTAATACAAAATTTTGCGGGTTGCAAATCTGTTACCTTTGTCACATTGATCAAAATATTATCTAACTGTAAAAAATGAAAGTAATAATATTAATTTTTTGCATTTACTTAAGCAACTCGTCTATGCAGAAAAGAATAACACCCTGTTTTTGTAATAATGACAAAAATAAGGCTAGAACACAGAAAATGATATTAAAAAATTGTTCTGACTTATGATAGTCACAACGTAATTACCCATATCCATAATTATTAATGTGTATATTTTCCAGCATTCCTTGAAAAAATACTCCACTTAAATCTCTCCAAAGATACAAGTGGACCATCTCCACTTAATCCTCCACCTCCACTTAAATGTCCTGAAGATAAGATTTAAAATCTCTGCTTAAAATAATAAAATAAAAGTTACCAGACATGAAATAATATATCTAGCATAAACTTCATTTTTCAACAGATGATTTGTTCACTGTGACAATAAAAAGAGAACCTCTCCCAGAATCAGTTATTTTAGCAGCATCCTGTATCAGAAGTGCTCACTAAAGTGGAGGGAGGAGGGCATAGGAAAGACGGCAGCATAGAAATTTTGAACTGTTTTTTTAGAAGAGGGCGATGAGAACAACTGAGAGGCACAAATTGTGATACGAACATTTCATTATTTTTCATGTGTGTGGATGAAATTTTAGGTTATTAACTTTGCAAGCATTTCCTACAATAATTTATATATATATATATATATATATATATATATATATATATATATATTACACAATATGCATGCTTCATTTCCATTATTTCTTAATAGTAATAGGACGCTTTTGTTGGAGGAATATTAATTAAAAATAAATACAGATTTACTCAGAGACATTATACATACCTGCTTTTTCCCCTCCATAAAAAGATTATTAGCAATTTTAAACATCTCATTTAGTGCACATGTAACACTTTCTTCAACCTCTTCGAAATTTTCAAGATGTGAAATAGCTGTCTGAGGATCCACAAATTCATATTCTAGAACAATAGTTGATGGTTTTCCAAGCTAAAAATGAGAAATTTACTCATGAAGTCTAGAAGAAAAAGCAGGAAATCTTTATGTTATAAGCTTTAAAAAATAATTCACTAAAAAAGAGAATAATTAAAAAGTAATGTCAAGGTCCTTTGATATAAAAATGACAGTGAAAGTAAAAGTCTTTACAACTCATTAATTATAATGAAATAAATTAAATTATACTATGACATAATACACAAATTGTTAAGCTATTTGTTTGCAGAGTTGAATATGGCTATACTGAACCCAGGATATAGTGAACTGTCGGTTATTATGTTAATGCTTGTTCAAATAACAGTATAAAAATCAAAAACACTTTGATATTTCATTTAAATGAATATTGAGTGATTCGCCAATTGTTGACCACCAGCTAGTAATTGACCACTCAAACATAAAAATGTACAAAACAAGAATAAATAAGTTAATATTCTTTATTTGCTTGCTAGAACATTTATAGCATCCCGTGGAATGATGTTTTAATTTATGGTTGTAACTATGTTTAGATTGGAGGTTAGGATGGGACACTTACAAAGTCATCCAGAAAATTTCAAGAAAATCAATTTTCTTACTAGCATGGATATGCAGACCAAATCACTGTTGGAGCAATTTTGGGAGCAGCAAAATTATGAGTTTGGAGCAATAAAACTGTAAATTTGGACTTGGAGTAGTAAAATTATGAATTTGGTGCAGATTGCTGCAGTAAAATCAAAAATTTGTATCAATTTGCAGCAACTATATTATATCTCACACACAAAAATACACATAAACCATATTAAATAATAAAAAAGAGATTAAGGTTGTAAAGACATCTTTTTTTTTTTTTCTTTCGAATGGGGCTGCAGTAGAGGCACAACCTTTTGCAGACCTAGTGTGATCCCCCAAGTAGGCATCCAAAAAAGACATAATTCCAAATGAATAAAAGAAGTTCACTTAATCACCATTATTTTATGTGCCTAATATTTTTTACTACTAAGAATTCTCGTCTTGTAACCGGGAGCATTGTGTTGTTTAAAATCGCCAATTTCTAGCGCATATCTTCAAATAATCATAACAAGATTTTTATCTTGATTGGATCAGCAGAAAGACCACAAGGGTTTAGTATATGGAGTACATTACTTTTAAACCAACATGTGTAATTATATATATATATGATAAAACAAACAATTAACACAATAAACAAATACAAAATTGAAGGAGGAGAAATTAAGAGAAGTGAGTTAAGAAAGGTTGAATCCAGAGCTCATCAGCAGTGGGGGATTCAAAAGTAGTCAAAAGACCAAAATATTATAATACAAACTATGAAGAGGATGTTTAAGGACAGAATATACAATCTACAGACCTGCATTGGGCAAACAGCACTGAATGCTAGACTGCAAATAGTACATAATAACAAAAAATTAAAACTAAAAGTAGGGGTTTCGTCTCAGCGAATTAGGAAAAAATTCCCTACCCACAGGACTTCCTGCAAGGGCAAATAAAAACCATCTCACCTGAAAATCCGAGCAGCAAAACCAAAGTAGTATCCAAAAAATCCAGAGGCAGTCCGGTTTTCTAATGTAAAACAATGTACAAAAATAAAAGTGCAAAAGTAAAAATAAGTGTCCAAAAAGAGCATATCGTAAGTCGTTCCAATCACTGTCGCACATGCTCAAAAGGTGTCCACTTCTGCAATCCTGAAGCCGGTTTCTAGCAGTAGTATCATGCATTTGAACAGTTAAACAATTACAGTGAAGCGAAATCATTATTAAAGGTAATACTTAAGCAAACATTTTTAACGAGATTTTTTGGAAAGTGGTTATCTAACAGATTATTTTTAAGAAGTGAAAATTCTAAATTAAAAGCAGTTTCAGTGTTACAAATTTTCTTGATTCTCAGAGCTTGCGATACAATGATGCTGATATCAACTTTTGTACTAAGGCAGGAATTATAATCTTGCAGGCTATTAACTTTGGATTGGAATTCACGTGTTTTATCATAAATTGCAGTATAACACAGGGAACCAATTTCCATGTTTATATCCAGGAAATTAAAGATATTTTGATTGTGACTAGTTTTTTTGAGCATTAAAGCATTATGATAAATAGTTTTGCTGAGTTCAAAGAAATTTGAAAAATTAATGCATAAAAGGTCGTCAATATACCTACAACAAAGAGGTGCAGAGGAGGGACTTTCAATCAAAAATTTCTTTTCATATAAAGGAGAAAAAGGTTAGCAAGTGTTAAGCTAAAATTAGCTCAGATTTCAATACTATTAATTTGTTGAAAGCATGAATCACCATTTTTAAAAAAATAATTGAAGATGCAAAATTCAAACAGATTAAGAAAAAAAGTCTCATTCAAATTGAGTGTGCTCAGCTCTATGAATGACGTACTCAGTTTGAATGAGAAGAGCAGAAGTGGACGCCTTTTGAGCATGTGCGATAGAGATTGGAACGACTTACGATATGCTCTTTTTGGACACATATATTTACACTTACGCACTTTTATTTTTTGTACATTGTTTTACGTTAGACAACCGGACTGCCTCTGGATTTGTTGGATACAATTTAGTTTTGTTGCTTAAATATTCAGGTGATGTGGTTTTTATTTGCTCTTAGTCCAGGATCTGACAGCACTTCTGTAGGAATGTTTGAGTAGGGGGAATTTTTTTTCAAAAATGTTTAGCAGGTGCCCTAGGAAGTATTTTGGACTCGGGTGGATATCCGCCACCTGGTGCATTTTTTTGCTTTGACGTCATCAAAGATGGCGGCCATTTTGGTTCTCATAAATGCTAAAAAATGCCCAGCACTTGTGCAGGAAATTTAAAATTTGAGAATTTCTTTTCAAAAATGTTCAGTAGGCGTCCTAGAAAGAATTTTAGACTCGGGTGGACACCCGCCTCCTCTTAAATTTTCCGGTTATGACGATCAAAGATGGTCGCCGCTCGATCCTATAAATGCTCATATCTATGTTGATACTTGACCGATTTGCATGAAAATTGCAATTTTTTTACTAATTTGTCTGATGCTTACTTGTCTTTTAGCTGCACTGCTAGAAATTTACTCAAAAATGAAAATTTAAAATCAATTTATTTATTTATTTTTATTTTCAACTACCATAACTTAACCATAAAAAATGGTATTAACCCTTTATTTGTGCGAGAAACTGCTAACTTTCCTCTGCTTGCATTCCAAAAGATACAACCGTATTACAAATCAGTAAAACGTCCTGCTGTCCAAGCGATAGCAACGAAAATTTAAATTTATATAAAATAGACATGAATGAGACAAAATACGAAAATTCCGACATGTTGTAGCAGTTAAGGAGAAGTACTTGATCTCTTTATCACAGTTCCGAATTTATTGTTGATTATGATTTTTCTTCCTAACATTCGAAGAACCGTCTTTACTATCCTGTAGTGCTAAAGGTACAATGTGCAAAAATATTGTCTCAATTAATGGTGCGTGGCACTCGTTGCACTAGAAGGTGGCAAATTCTCAAGGCCAATATTCTTCACGTGATCATACGCTGTAATTCTTAGTTCATCTAAAAATTTACATAATGACCCTTTTCGCATTACCTGCACTACGTATTCTTTTGCTGATTCGCGAATTTTTTCTACGTATACCAGTCGGATGATATACCAATTTTCTCCAAATATTTCGTACAAACATAATGAAGAGCTGTTTTTTTAGTGTAAAATGTACTCCAGTAGTTTGATCCAGATATTGCGGGGATGGTTGGTAGGTTTTCATCTTTGTTTCGGTGAGTATTATAAGCAGACAAAAGTCTCGTAGAATTCATAACTCAAGTGTACCTCTAAAGTTCCTAAACACCAAATCGCTGAATAAGAGTATACCTGGGAAATAAAGCTAACACCATTAGTCTCGAAGTCTGCTTCCTCTGCTATCAAGCAATTTATTATGTCCAGGTCTTTCCACGCTGTAAGATCAGTTTGTTTCCTGATGATGCCCAAAAGTTGTTGATTAGGATAGGCAGAGTAGCATCTTGAGAGATTTTATTGACGCGTGCAAAAATACTGCTACCTTGTTTCTACACTTTCGGACTTTTTAGGAGAAAATTTGCTCTAATTGTAAAAAATATTATACTCTTCCACAGCACCTAATATATGATTTAAATAATAATAATAATTAAAAAAAACAGTTACTACTTCGTCAAAGTTTTTTTTATATTTGTCATAGCCTTTCGTACAAAAAAGTTCACTAAAAACAGGACTTTTTATCAGACAAGGTTTCTTCTCTCATGTTGCCATAAGATTTTTCTAGCTCTTTTTACAATGCACCTATTTGTAATCTTAACATAAACTCTTGTTCATTAGCAATGAACAGTTTTCAGATGGTTCATACTGAAAGAGCTCTTCCACGTCAGAGGAACGAACTAAAAGTTTTCGCATCATGATGTGTGGCTGACTGTTTGACTTCTTTTTACCGGCTTTCCTTGTGGTAGTACAAGCATTTTGTGTTTTGTTGCAAGGAAATACTGGCAATATGGCCTTAAGAATTTAGCTTGAGCGATCTTGACTCTTTTTCCCTTGTATTAAGCTCAGTCACCAGTATTAAAAAAGTTTTATATATTTTTCATTGTATCTTGTGAAGCCAGTACGTTTGTTGGTTGCTTCACAAGATACAATGAAAAATCTGTAAAACTTTTTTAATACCGGTGACTGTACTTAACACGATACAAGAGGAAGAGAGTCACGATAGCTCATATTGCCAGTATTTCCTTGCAACAAAACACAAAATGCTTGTACTACCATAAGGAAAGCCAGTAAAAGAAGTCAAACAGTCAGCCTCACATCATGATACGAAAACTTTTAGTTCGTTCCTCTAACGTGGAAGAGCTCTTTCAGTATGAACCATCTGAAAACTGTTCATTGTTAAATGAACAAGAGTTTATGTTAAGATTACAAATAGGTGCATTGTAAAAAGAGCTAGAAAAATCTTATGGCAACACAAGAGAAGAAACCTTGTTTGATGAAAAGTCCTGTTATATAGTGAACTTTTTTGCACGAAAGGATATGACAAATAAAAACAAACCCTTGAAATTAATAACTATTTATTATTATTATTATTATTTAAATCATATATTGGGAGCATCACAAAGTGCTGTGGAAGAGCATAATATTTTTTACAATTAGAGCAAATTTTCCCCTAAAGAATCCGAACGCTTAGAAACAAGGTAAGCAGTATTTTTATACATGTCATTAAAATCTCTCAAGATGCTACTCTGCCTATCCTAATCAACAACTTTTGGGCATTATCAGGAATTGGGCATCATTATAATTTGCTTGACAGCAGAGGAAGCAGCGGAACTTTAGGGGTACACTGGAGTTATGGATTCTACGAGACTTTTGTTTGCTCATAATACTCACCGAAACAAAGATGAAAACCTACCAACCATCCACGCAATATCTGGATCAAACTACTGAAGTACATTTTACACTAAAAAAACAGCTCTTCATTATGTTTGTACGAAATATTTGGAGAAAATTGGTATATCATCCGACTGGTATACGTAGAAAAAATTCGCGAATCAGCAAAAGAATACGTAGTGCAGGTAATGCGAAAAGGGTCATTATGTAAATTTTTAGATGAACTAAGAATTACAGCGTATGATCACGTGAAGAATATTGGCCTTGAGAATTTGCCACCTTCTAGTGCAACGAGTGCCACGCACCATTAATTGAGACAATATTTTTGCACATTGTACCTTTAGCACTACAGGATAGTAAAGACGGTTCTTCGAATGTTAGGAAGAAAAATCATAATCAACAATAAATTCGGAACTGTGATAAAGAGATCAAGTACTTCTCCTTAACTGCTACAACATGTCGGAATTTTCGTATTTTGTCTCATTCATGTCTATTTTATATAAATTTAAATTTTCGTTGCTATCGCTTGGACAGCAGGACGTTTTACTGATTTGTAATACGGTTGTATCTTTTGGAATGCAAGCAGAGGAAAGTTAGCAGTTTCTCGCACAAATAAAGGGTTAATACCATTTTTTATGGTTAAGTTATGGTAGTTGAAAATAAAAATAAATAAATAAATTGATTTTAAATTTTCATTTTTGAGTAAATTTCTAGCAGTGCAGCTAAAAGACAAGTAAGCATCAGACAAATTAGTAAAAAAATTGTAATTTTCATGCAAATCGGTCAAATATCAATATAGATATGAGCATTTATACGATCGAGCGGCGGCCATCTTTGATGACGTCATAACCGGAAGATTTAAGAGGAGGCGGGTGTCCACCCGAGTCTAAAATTCTTTCTAGGACGCCTACTGAACATTTTTGAAAAGAAATTCTCAAATTTTAAATTTCCTGCACAAGTGCTGGGCATTTTTTAGCATTTATGAGAACCAAAATGGCCGCCATCTTTGATGACGTCATAGCAAAAAAATGCACCAGGTGGCGGATGTCCACCCGAGTCCAAAATACTTCCTAGGGCACCTGCTAAACATTTTTGAAAAAAAATTCCCCCTACTCAAACATTCCTACAGAAGTGCTGTCAGATCCTGGACTATCTAGTAGGAAGTCCTACGGGTGGGGAATTTTTTTCCTTATAAGCCGAGACAAAACCCCTGCTTTTAGTTTTACGTTTTTGTTCTTACATATGATTTACAGTCTAGCATTCAGTGCTGTTTGCCTAATACATGTCTGTAGATTGACTCTTCATAGTTTGTATTAAAAATTCTTGGTCTTTTCACCACTCTTGAATCCCCTACGGCTGATGAGCTCTGGATTCAACCTTTCTTAATTCACTTCTCTTAATTTTACCTCCTTCAATTTCATGCTTGTTTATTGTGTTAATTGTTTGTTTTATACTACTTGGCTTATTGGTTTAGCTGCTTAGCGCATTTATGGGCTTTTAGTGTGATCTTTTTGTCTTTCTTCATACTTGGGGACTCGTCTGAAGCCTTGCCCATCCATTAAAATTTTTTGACCGTATCACGTTATAATGTAGTCAAGCCCCGCTATAACAACCCCCAAATGAACCGGCTTAAAAGATCGCAATAGCCGAGAGTCTATAAGATAAGGCAGAAAAGAATGTTCAATGGTCTGTGAGAGAATTGTTCCAATGTGTGCCATGTCTCAAGGAAAACATTTGACCAATTCAGAAGCTTCTAGAGTTATTGGCAGACTAGAGGGAGGTCAAACACAAGCCGAGGTAGCGGAAGCCATCGGAGTTTCTCAAAGAGTAGTTTCCTGGGTCTGGAACCGTTTTCTAGAGACTGGAAGTGCTGCCCATAGATCAGGGCAAGGACGTAGACTTGCTACAACGCCCAATGAAGACTGCTATTTAGCTTTATCGGCTCGGAGGCACCAAAATATGAGTGCCACTCCACTGCAACGACAACTTTCCTCGGCTACTGGCACCCGTATTTTGACACAAACTGTCCGAAATCGACTCCACGCCGTTGGCATGTATGCCCGTCGACCAATGGTGTGTGTCAGATTAAGTGCAAGTCACTGTCGTGCCCGTAGAGAGTGGGCAACGGAGCATATTAGTTGGGGAAGACATGAGTGGTGCAATATCCTGTTCTCTGATGAGTCCCGCTTTTCCCTTCATTCTGATAATAGGTGGGTTTTCATCTGGAGGTAACATGGCACAAGAAATAATCCTGCATTTGTGCGCGAAAGTGTCACATTTGGTGGTGGAGGTGTAATGGTATACGCCGGCATTTCCATTGATGGTCGAACCAACCTCCATATCTTCCGAAATGGAACTTTGACTGGTCATCGATATAGGGATGAGATCCTCAGACCTATTGTCGTCCCTTACGCTGCAGCAATTGGAGATGACTTCATTTTAATGGACGACAATTGCAGGCCACATCGCGCTAAATTGGTGAATGATTTTCTTTTTGAAGAAGGAATTGTACGTACGGAGTGGCCAGCCTGTTCTCCGGATATGAAACCAATAGAGCATGTTTGAGACATCCTAGGAAGACTGGGCTGAACGCCTATCACCTCCAGAAACTCTCCAAGCACTCGAAAGAGCTCTTCAGGAGGAATGGGGCAGAATACTCCAGCCCCTCATTAATACCCTCATTGAGTCCATGCCTCAGAGGTGTTTAACACTGCTAGCTGTCCGGGGAAACCATACCCTCTACTAAAAGTGGTTTTCTTCAAAGGAAACTTTTTTTTAAATTTATTTTTCTCATTTTCAGAAAATGCGTTTTTTTTTTTTTTTTTCCTTTTTTTCCCCTTTTGTACCCAAAAGCTGAATAAAAAGCATTTTTTTCTGCTAAACTAATGTCATTTTTATTTCTTATAGCTTATTACGTGTAGTCGATAATGTATCAATCAACCAAAATTGGCTTTAGGTGCAAAATCAAACCAAAATCTCAATATCCTTTAATTGTTTTGAGCAGTAGTTGTTGTAGTTTAGTTTTATGAAAAATAAGTTTGCAAAAAACACTTACTTTCTGTGGCTACCCATGCTGGATCGTTGCTTGACTGATTTGTTGGAAAAAACTGTCAATAAATAAACAATGATGTCCAAATAGTGGCTATAACTGGTTTTCTCAAGAAAATCACTATTTAACTTATGAAAAACAGCTTTAGTAAAATGATATACCCATTACAGGTTTTTGTATGCAGAAACTAACAAGCGTCCCGTTTTTTGGCTACTGGGCATAAATGGGTTAATACTTTTCTTTCCCTAATTATTTATTTCATTTTTTTGCGCTTGAAGAATTGTTGATGATTTCTGACTTGTATTGTATTTATAATGTGTGTCAAGAAGTTTTTGGTCTGCAAAACTCATCAGCTTGATGTCACAAAAGTATCAAAAGGAAAAAGATAATCCAAGAAAGGAAGGTCAAGCTGGTAGTATAAGCATTTAATTTCTTAAGTCCTCTGAGATTCTCTTCAAAGGAAACCCTTTTTTCATTTGTTTTTCTCATTTTCAAAAAATGCGTTTTTTTTTTCCTTTTTTTCCATTGGTACCCAAAAGCTGAATAAAAAGCATTTTTTTCTGCCAAACTAATGTAATTTTTATCTCTTATAGCTTACTACGTGTAGTCGATACTATATCAATCAACCAAAATGGTCTTTAGGTGCAAAATCAACCCAAAATCTTAATATCCTTTAATTGTTTTGAGCAGTGTAGTTTAGAAAAAATAATTTTCGAGAGTTTCAACGAAAAATTTTGGTTCATAAAAATGTACAAGTTTTGTATTCAAATTTTATATCTAAGAGACGGTGGACGAGACTATGTAATTAAAAATCGAGTACAAACTGGGTGGTATGTTGTAGGAAAACTATCGAATATGTGCAGATAATACGCCGCTGCGGATTACGTGCTGAAATTTTCGTTTCGACAAAAAAATCGCAATGCGGATTATATGACGAAAAATGCTGCAGTAAGTTTACAATGACTTTAAATCGGTAAACCACCTTGGGCCACAGAAAACTAAACACATAAGTAACATTACCTGAAATAGAAAACAATTAAAAAGGATAACACAACTTTTTTTTAATGATAACTATTCAAATAATAAATTAAGGATAATGCAGTTGTGTAAAAAATTTACCAAAATTTAGAAACATAAACATAATTATAGGGACAAAATTTTAAAAGTTCCAAAATGTGGGCAAAGTAACATGTATTCATGGTAATACTCACCATTAAATACAGCTCTCCAAATGTTAAGAAGCCTGCTTCTTCTATAGTCCATCCATTTCTAATGGTTTTACAGTAAATGTCATTGTTAGATTTAATTTCGTCACTTTCATAATCTTCTACAGAGTTTTCAGGAGAACCTTTTTCTTTATCTTGTGATAAAGGGTCAGGAGAAAGCAGTTCTTTTTTAGAATTTAGACTTAATAGCTCGCCAAGTGTCATATTATTCTCAAAAGCATTGTCTTGCTGATTAATATCCATATTACATTCATTAGGCGCAGAGTTATCCTTTTCAGATTCTTCATGTGTACAAATAACTTCATTTTCAGGAGTAGAAAAATTAGACACTTCACAAGCATTAATTTCATTCACTTCTTTATCACCACAGTCATCTGTTGCAATTGATTTTGTAATAGTGGGATCCAACATTGAAGTTAAAATTGCAGTTATGTTGGAATCTGAAGATTCTGGAACAGACTTTGGGGGAGTTAAAACATTAATATAATTTATCTCATCAGATACACATTTAACAGAGTTCTTGTTCAATTCAACAGCCTCAGATGAACTGTTAACATCGGGGCATTCTCCACACAAATCGGGTGAAGTGTCAACAATGTCAGACACTGCTTCACTAAAATCATTTTGCTTATTATGCAAAATTTTCTGTTTCAAGCGACATATTTTTTTAGTAGTGCTGTTGTCTTTGCAGACAGTTTTATGAGAAAGTTTCATAAAATTTTCAAGGCACACATCAGAGCTTGAAGCTATATCCATAGCTGACAATGACAAAGGTGAAATTTTTGCAGCTCTAGACGGTTTGACCCGCAATATAAATTGATTATCACAAGTTATTTCTTCAAACGTAGAATTTGGAAGACTGGTTAAAATTTGTTCTTTCTGCAAAAAAGGAAATCAAAATTATAAGTTTTCAGAAATGATAAGCAATAAAGGATTTATTTCATCTACTAAAAATACCATTAAAAGTAAATTTAAAAAACAAATAATACTGTCACTAAAATTTAACATCATCACTGAAACTTGAAGACAAATCAAAAATAATGAAAAAAAGTGACATTTCAAGCATGTTTCGTAAAATTTATCATGTTTTGTTGCTCAATCTCTAAAGGATATAGAGCAAAAGGGGATCTCTTAAAATTTCAGATAAATTGTTTGTTAAAGCGAGAAAAAAACATACTTCAGAAGAAAAGAGGGAGACAGTAAAAAAAAAAATTCTTACTGCTTAACTAACAGGAAAGTTGATCCACGTTCAAGTGAGTGTAATGAACAAGTGAGAGAGAGAGGTATTGCAGGGCAATGCTTATAAAGACCAAACCAAAATGCAAATTTAACAGAAAAGAAACAAGTATTAGCCTTGCAGACTGATACTAGCCATTTAACAAAGCTTGGGGTTGCCAACCTTGGAGAAACAATTTAAAGAGTATTTTTGATGATTTTGAGAAGCATTTTGAAATTTTGCGGAGTAGTTCTGTAATTTATACAAAGTCATTACAAAATATGTCATGTCTACGTTGGTTTCTGTGCATTGATAATTATTAAAAACACAAAAATAATTTTTATTTTACTAATTATATTTACTATTATGTTTACAAAAATAATATATATGTTTTAAAGTTAATAAGAGTTATAAAACTAGGTCATATTTTGAGTACATAAGCAACTTTAATTTCTTATATTTACATGTCTGTCACAATAAAACAACATAATATTGTTAATACATATACACTTTTCTTTCCCCTCCCTATGCACAGAACAAAGTTTTTTCTTCTTTCTACCCAAGAAAGATTGCTTGCATTAGCAAAAATCCTGACAAAAACATCGCGCAGCAGAAGGGATGTGACGGGATATTTGTATATTTGTGTGATTGCTTGCATAAAACTCTGCTTAAATAACAATTAGTCAGGAAATGCAGAGTAAAACAACTTATTTGCAGAGCAACGAAGTTTCATTGCTTTTGCGGAACTACTCGGCAAAATGTCGCATGGTTGGTAGCCATGGGAGCTTCATAAGCATCAAAAAAGAAATAAACCCAATATCAAGAATGCAGAAGGACAGCATATATGAAGGTGGAGATATCATAAGCATGAAAACAGTAAACAAGATACTTTTTTTAAATAAAATACAGTAGCCCCTCGTTATATCGCTCATTCGGATATATCGCTCTTTTCTTTTGTCTCCCCAAAAAAAAAAACTTTTCGTTCGAAACTATTTTTGAGAAAATATGTAAGGTTCTCAGAAAAGGTCTCTTTCTCATTTATTTTGTCATCAATGAACAAAACGAAGGTTCTTCTATTCTTCTGAATTCGCTGAAAAGAATCAGCAAATTCCTGTCACCCAAAACATCCTGACAAACGACTTTGGATTCTTATTTCACCAAAACGATAGGTTAATTTTATGTCTGTATACGTATTTTTTAAGACCTGCACATTGTAACAGCAACTGCTGTAAGTTAGATTTTTTTCTTACTTTTGACTGAAAAAATAATCTAATGTTCGATTAAACGAATTTTTATGTATGTGCACGCATAATTTACTTGCATGCTGGACAGAAAACGATTTTTAATGACCTCGGTTATATCGCGCTTTCGGATATATCGCGCTTTTTTCTTGTCCCCCGAAAAGCGGGATATAACGAGGGGTTACTGTAATTTTAAATTGCATTTCCAATTTAATATACTACTATTAATTTAATATATTATACATATATTCCTTTATAATAGTCAATATTAATAACTACTAGAATCAATACATAAACTTGGAGTCAAATTAAGTGATTATTCAAGCAATTTTTGGCAAATTTTATCATATTTTGCAGCTCAATCCCGAAAGAGTTAAGAGATTTTTTTTTTCCAAAAATTTCAACTAAATTACATTTTAAAGTGGGAGAAAAATACTTAAGCAGAAAAGAAGGAGAAAGCTTAAAAATTCTTCTTACAGTTAAGCTAACAGAAAAGCTGATCCACTTTCAAGTGAGTGTAATAAACAAGTAAGAGAGAAAGATCATTTTTCAAATTCCAACAAAATGAAGCTCTCAAACAAGGATTAGCCACAACCACTCACTTTGGAAGTTTCTGAATCATTTTCAAAATACAATTGCCTCTAATGAAGAAACTAACGAACTGTTCTGTAGAATGAAGAACTCAATGCATGATGAAGAATTGATTAGATAAGAGATTTAACATCATTACTCAATAGTAATTAAACATATATTTTCTATAGGTACATAATGAACAATTCACTACATAAAGGACAAGTGATGGGAAAAAAATATTATAAATTCTTAAATTTTATAATTTTTACGAGCTTAAAACTAATAAAAAAAAATTAAAATACGAAAAATAAAGTACAAAATACATTAAGGGCGAAAAATACAGTGATGTCTTATTTTCAGTGTAAAAGAGAACTTTCAAGTATTTCTCACAGAAAAAAAAAATCAAAGAAATGGAACAAAATAAAATGCAATACATATATTTATACAAATACCCTCTTCAATGTATAAGATCGCCATCTTCTTTGTAAGTATTCTATCACAGGTTTTAAGCGTTTTTGTAGACACACTTTCGTGCGCACTCTAGGATTTTGGGATAAATTTTGTACTTGAAGCCAGGCAGCATTGTTATGAGGCCTAAATTCAACCACAACATCTTTAGGAAGTTTTTCAACTTCAGGCTCTTTGCTATCTGCGGGATGAAAAATCATTAGTTTGCTGAAAACCTGTGTTTACTAGCAATAATTGTTGTAAATTTTACTTTCTGTAACATGTACAGAGTAATGGTTGTTTCCTAACATAAAAATACAAAACAATAAATACGTTCAATGCTGAAATTTCTCCAATCAAAAATGTACTGTGGCAAATAATCCAACAATGATGAGTGTTGGCATATCAAAAAGTAACTAAAGAATAGCATTTTAGATTTAAAAAATGATTTTAAAATGCAATTTTTTTATTGTTAAAAATTAAAAATAGCATTTTAAAGAAAAAAAAAGATTTTACAATGAAAATTAGATCGACATGAAACAGAAGCAAGACCAATTCACACTAATTTTTCTTTGGTACTATATTCCAGGAAATTCAAAAGTACCCCTATTTTTATTTATTTTTTTATTTTTATTTATTTTTTTATTTATTTATTCTATTTTTATTTTTTATTATTATTATTTTTTTTTCCATATGAGTTTTGCATGATGCACTTAAAGAAAAACAAGTATATTCAGCAATAAGCATTTTATTAAATTTCACACAATGACATTCACAATTTAAAATGATAATGTAATTCAACTTACATAGTATAGCAACAAAGCAAAAAGGAATAAAATCAGAATTAAGTAAAATTACTTCATAGAAACTTACCAGTAACATTATTAATTTTTTTTAAGGCTCGGCAAACAGGAGTTTTTATTCTTAGCTTCTTTCCTTTATGCTTAACTGTTGTCACACTAGACAGGAAAAAAGATGAAATTTAAAGGTAAATTTCTTTCATGAAAATTTAAAAATAAAATTTAAAAAGATGCAATCTTGGATCTCTGAGTCAAACTTCATTCACTTCAAGCATTTCACTCATTCACGAAAATAAATGATGATCAGCTTATAACTGGCAACTTTTTTTAAAGTTAAAATGTGAAGATACATGTTTAAAATTAGAAGAAACGGGAAAGTATTTTTAATAAATCAGAAAATATTTTGAAACAATCAGAAAATACTTTTATACACTTGTAGTGATTATAAAAATTATACATTTGACTTATTGTAAGTAACATGATATACAGAATTACAGAACTGCAAATTTCAGAAGATTATAAACAAAATGTTTCAAAGCTAAGAAAATATATTAGGGCAGGGGTTCCCAAACTTTTCCAATTTCCAGTAACCTTTAAAGAATTAGAACTTTCTCATGGCACCCTCATCTATCTTTATCTCACACACACACAATAAATTTGTAATACTTCGAAACTAGCAGGACCCAAGAAAACATAGTTCATATAGTGCATAAAACGGAAAGGAATATTAAGAGCTTCACAGCTGATATTCATATGACACATTATTGGAATAATTAAGTTCTATTGTTGTTGCCAATCCTTCAGATCAAGCGAGGTCTAGTACCAAAAGTGGTCGTGAATATAGGTCTTTCCGAGCTAGTCCCAAACAATTGAGGATATATATGGGGGGAAGCTGGAACTAGTTTGCACTTTGTGCAATATTTTTTTTGGCTGGATTCAAAAGTCATACATTTTGGATGTCCAGTAATCAATCTAGAAATAGTTGTTTGATTTTGTCTGTCCTCTATGTAAACTCTAAAAAATCTTAAAGGGCTCTGAAGCCCAAAAGGGCTTAACCTGTAGTTAATTAAATTCTTGAAATTTTAAATTGAAATTGATTTTTTTTTTTTTTTGGATTTTAAGCAGTCAAATTTTGCTGATCAATTGGCGGAAAATATATGCTTTAAATAAAATTACTTTAAGTATGCCTTGAACAAGAGACTACGATGAATAAATTTATACAGAATGAATAAATAATTTTCTGAAAATATAAGTATAACATTTAGTACGTAAGTGCACTGAGAAAAGACAAAACAAATAATTGAAAAAAATGAAATATTAAAAGAATAGTTTTTCTTTCATAAATTAATTTCTTATTTTGAATAAATATGCACATATAGACAATGTTGCAATATTTCTCTTGCATTGATAATTTTCTCTTTGCATAGGGCTTTTAGATAACCTCTAGTTCTTACAAAGGATAAAGTTCTTGACTTAAATTGTTACTAAAATTGAAATGGAATATTCGTAAACGGAATTATCAGTAGTTGCCCTATCTATCTTAATAGTAAAGGTTTTTGAAAATTACCATCTATGTCTAACGGTCGATATGTTTTTAGTACACAAAGAAAAAGCGGGATATATCTAATTGAGAAATATAACGTGGGGATACTGTATGTGCAAATACGTAGTATATCTAAAAATGATCAATGTTTTGAAACATAGATGTTTTTTGAACGATGTATCAATATTATCCTTGTCTTTCATTTCCAACATCGATGTTTTGTCATCCATGTCGCAGACCTAATTAGAAGTATAATTCGGCTGCCTACGCATTTTTATCCACTGTTCTGTGATTTTCTATGAGATATTTTCATTGAAAAATTAGAATTTTAAATATGTCCGTCGCCCCCAACTTACCATCATATTTATATACTCAGTTTTTTTTATTTGAACTATAACAGGGGTGGGATACGATTATGTTTTGGAGCGGAAAAATAATTATTTTGGAGCGTACTGGAGCAAAAAAAAAAAGTCTCAGAGCAGGCTGAAGCAGGAAAATTAAAATTTTGGCGCAACTGAAGCGAAAAAAAAAAAAAAAAATACCATTTTGCTGCAAGATTCAGAAAAATAAAAACTAAATTTGGAGCAAAGGTGGCAAAAAAAAGTGCAAGCTGAAGCAAAATGGTTATGAATCTGGAGAGAAATTAATTTAAACCAGTGTTGGTTTTTTATGGGGCAAAAAATTTCTTCTGCTTTCAGCCTTTCACAGTGGCAAAAATTGGTCAGAATCAGCACAAGAATGGTGAAAACAGTAAAAACCAAAATGTGTAGAGCTAAATGCAGTTTATTTGAAATGGGATCACAACATTAAATGAAATTATGTTTTCTTTTTAAAAAAATAAATTTTTAAAAAATGACACAAATCTCCTCCCAAGCACTACTTCTATTTCATATCTTTTTGAAAAAACCGTACTCCTTCAACATGGCTGAAAAAATGTAATAAACATGTTCACTTTAATTACCTGTAAATAAGACAATGGTTGGGTAGTCAAAAAAAGAAATCGAATTCAGAAGTAATTGGTGAAAAGCTGGAATTTTTTTTAATCTATTCCTTATGGGTCTGTAATGAATATCCCAAGTTTTCCCCCTCTTACTAAGTGAGCTTACGCCACAGCGTCCAAAATAGTGCAAAAAAACACCTATTTTTTCATTAATTCCACAATATCTTAAAAAGTACTTGTAAAAACGCCATATATACATAAAGTAAATTTGTAGAACATAAAATTTTGAACAAAATGAGTACTTACAACATATACTTTTGTTAAATATTACGCTCACAGCTTAATTTCAAAGTTCGGCATAAAATCGCCAATCGCGCGTTTCAACCCTTTCCCGCTCATACAATAGCTTTCCCACTCCCACTGTCCCTCCCCGAACTCCCCCGGGAATAGAAGACCGTAGTGCTAAAAACTTAGTGGTGTTTTTCGCCTGTGAAACTAGCTACACAGCTATTTGATCACCAAGTTGACATACTACTGCTACTGAAAACAATTATCACAATCATCGCAATGTAACTAAAAAAATAAAAAATAATCCAATCTTTATGCAGAACTTAATTTATTTTTTAAGGGAAAACGCAAAAGCACTTGCATTTTATTTCACAAGAATTATTAACTGGAGAAGATGATTGACTTTAAGTGACTCAATTTGAAATAGAAAATTATATTCAAACTTTCTAAAAAATCTGGTTTGCTTTTCTTGAAAGTAAATCACTATTTTTTTTTTAATTTCAACAATTTATATAATACTTAATGTATGATATTAAATGTTCTACAAAATGCTCTGAGACATAGTATTATATGAGATGCAGTTAAAGTCCGAGCATAAAGTGTCACAAATTCAATGTTTTAATGTCATGCATTGAAAAAAAAGATTAGTATTAAATTTTAAAATATTGCATCATTACAACAAGAAATACAAATTGCAATGATCTTGACTTCAAATAAGTTATTATATTCCTATTTACAGAGTAAAATAGCTAGTATAGAAATGTACAAAAAGTAAACACACGTAGAAAATGGAAGTAATTGTCCAAACATCACTGAAAAGCTTTAAAAAATCACACAGAAACCGAACTAAGAAATTCGTAAAAATTGCTGTAACAGCAAAAAGTGCAAGAATCGTTACTAAGAGTATATGCATAATAAAGTATCAGTCGATTTTAACTCATACAATTTTTCTCTTTCGATCAGCGGTATTCATTACAAAATGATTATCTTTTTAATAAACGATATGTGAAAAATGAAAATGCAGACTTTTTTAAATGAGCATTCAACTTTTGCATTTCAGTAAATGCGAAAAGAAACATTAAACAAATTTACAATACAGTAAAGAATAACTTGAAAAGTACTTGTCATGCTATAATAAAAAATATGTGCAGTTGCGATAGCTTTAAGTAGAAAGAGCAATATCACATATTTAAATTAGCTCTTATTTACTTATGTTTAATAGAGAATGACCTCAGGTATAAAACTTTCAAACAATTTTGTACACGTGGGTCACCTGAAATGATACGCCGAGCAATGCTGAAATATTGGAAAACATGTGAAATTATAATAATGTTGAGATGGTGATACGAAACAATAACATTAATTTTCTCATTTAATTTGACATATTTTATAAGTCAAATAAATGGTTAAATTATTCACTTATTTTTTTTTTATGAATGCTGAAACTGTGTTGCATATTTCAAATTCACTTGCTAATTGTCACTTACTCTCTTAAATCTGAAAATTTAAGCTACAAGGAACATGATGCTAAGAAATACCTCCCTCTACTGGCATTTCAACGATCTTAATAACGCAAAAGGGCTAAAGAGGCTATAACCACTTATAAAGCTGTATAAAGCATCTTTAGTAAAATGTTATATTTGTTTTTTTTTCCTGAGGCTGAAGTGATTCTTGATGAACTAGGGAAGAACCCTCTCTGAGTTAAAGGGAAGAAGTTCTTGGAACGTCATAAGCTCATAAGCCTGTGTTTTATACGAGATGCACTTGGTCCCTGCCGCGAGCTAAAAATGAAATTGATTACCGGAAGTGGCCGACCTATTTCAATATTTCCATTTCTAAGAAAAAATGATAATTCACTTGACAAACTTTTCACATCAGATTTTCTACGGTCTCAACGTTAACGGTCAAGTCCGCTGTTAATTTAGGATTTGTTACTGATTATTCACTACAATATTTTGAATTATATATTGCAGTTTCAAACTTCATTAGGATTTTATTTCTTACTTGCATATTTTACTCATCTTTTGAGACCAAATTGAATTATATCTTCAGTTTCTTTTAATTTGATCTCAGACGCAAGAATCTTTATTAAATTTATTTAGTGAAAATGGGTGTTATGGAAGAAAGGGAGGGAGGGAAGGCTTGAAACTGTTTAGTTGAGAGCGTGGTGGGAAAGGTATTGTAGGAGCGGGAAAGGGTTGAAACGCATGTTTTCAATACTTGCATGTCCTTAAAACATTGAACTTGTGACATTTTGTGCTTAGATTTCTTAACTGCATCTCATATATTACTAGCTGACCCGGCGAACTCTGTTCCGCCTTAAAGGCAATAAATAAGAAAATTTTTGAATTTATTAAGTTTTTTATTATTAGAAAACACAAAAAAAATTAAGTACCTGCATTAAACATTCATTATTGTTTCTGTATTTTAGTACATAGGTTGCTCTTCACTAAAGTACCTTGTGATGCACAACATTTTTTGTTTTATTATCAGGTGCAAAAAGAAACAACGCAGATGGTCTTCCGACCTGTAAACATGCCACATATAATTGACAATGGGAAAAACAGTGATGTTATAGATTCAAACCACAAAATTTCAAGGATTGACCTTGTGATTTGTTAAAGGTCATGACAAACGCAAGACGGATCGAAAATTGAAGTCTTTTAAATTCAAACGGCATATCGGTTGGGATCATCGGGATCCTAGGAATGAGCAATCGTTTCTGACAGCTTATCACATATAAATTTCAAGGGAAGTAATGCGTTTGTTTATAATTTATTTCACGAAAAAGTCAAATAATACTCAACGCACCGCTAACTTACAACCTGTTTACTGCGTTCCGGAACCTGCCAGAACGTGTGTTTTATGTCGCTCAACCATGGAGGTGTGAAAAAAGGCTTAGTAAAGAGGCTTAGTCAATAAGACAGTTTTTCTATTTATGTAACTGACACATATAAATTATAGCCTATGTTCGTCTCCTGGAAGCTACCTACCCACCAATTTTTAGCCATATCGGTACAGCCGTTCTTGAGTTATAAATAGTGTAACTAACAGGACTTTCTTTTATATATATAGACTATGTCTCAGAGTATTCAGTAGAACATTTAATATTATACATTAAGTATTCCATAAATTGTTGAAATTTAAAACAAAATAGTGATTTACTTTCAAGAAAAGCAAACCAAATTTTTAAAAATTTTGCACATAATTTTCTAATTCAAATTGAGTCACTTAAAGTCAATCATTTTCTCCAGTTAATACCTCTTGTGAAATAAAATTTAACTGTTTTTGCAGTTTCCTATAAAAAATAAATTAAGTTCTGTTAAAGATTGGATTATTTTTTATTTTTTAGTTACATTGTGATGAATTGTGATAAATTGTTTTCAGTAGCATGTAGTATGTCAACTTGGTGATCATATAGCTGTGTAGCTAGTTCCACAGGGCGAAAAACATCACTAAGTTTTTAGCACTACGGTCTTCTATTCCCTGGGGAGTTTGTTGAGGGACAGTGGGAGTGGGAAAGGTATTATCGGGAATTGTATTAGCGGGAAATTGTATTAGCGGGAAAGGGTTGAAAAGCGTGATTGGCGATTTTATGCCGAAATTTGAAATTAAGCTGTGAGTGTAACATTTAACAAAAGTGCATATTGTAGGTACTCATTTTGTTCAAAATTTTATGTTCTACTAATTTATTTTATGCATGCATTGGCTTTTTAAGAGTACTTTTCGAGATGTTGTGGAATTAATGACAAAACAGGGGTTTTTTTTTTTTTTTGCACTATTTTGGACGCTGTGGCGAAAGCTCACTTAGTAGGAGGGGGAAAACTTGGGATATTCATTACAGACCCATAAGGAACAGATTAAAAAAACTTCCAGCTTTCTATCAATTACTTCCGAATTCGATTTTTTTTTTTGACTACCCAACCACCGTCTTATTTACAGGTAATTAAAGTGAACATGTTTATTACATTTTTTTCAGCCATGTTGAAGGAGTACGGTGGTTTCAAAAAGATATGAAATAGAAGTAGTGCTTGGGAGGAGATTTGTGTCATTTTTTAAAAATTTATTTTTTTAAAAAGAAAACATAATTTCATTTAATGTTGTGATCCCATTTCAAATAAACTGCATTTAGCTCATAACCACTTTGCTTCAGCTTGAACTTTTTTTTTGCCACCTTTGCTCCAAATTTAAATTTTAATTTTCTAAATCTCGCAGAAAAATCGGATCTTTTTTTTTTTTTTTTTTTTGCTTCAGTTGCGCCAAAATTTTAATTTGCCTGTTCTAAGACTTTTTTTTTGCTCCAGTACGCTCCAAAATAATTATTTTTCCGCTCCAAAACATAATCGTATCCCACCCCTGTTATAGTTCAAATAAAAAAAACCTATGCATGTATGGCTTTTTTAGGAGTACTTTTCGAGATGTTGTGGAATTAATGACAAAACAGGTGTTTTTTTGCACTATTTTGGACGTTATGGCGAAAGCTCACTTATAGTCTGTAGGACAAAGGCACAAAAGAAGCTTAGAAACAGGATGATATTTTTCTGAATCCTTAGATTGTACAGATGAAAAAAACACAATGTCCCCAAAAAAATACTGTCGCATTAATTTTTTACAGACCATTAAAAATACATGACAAAATAGGCGAAAATGAAATTCTAGAAGTGGAAAATTACGTTAAATATCATAAGAATGTGTCTGTCTCTATCTATATATTTATATATACATATAGATGGATAGATAGATACTGTTTGATACTCTTTTCGGCGACCTTCCTTGAATTTGCGCATTAGGGTGTCCCGAAAAAATCTAATTTCTACAAAGCACTTAGCCTTAGTGCGGAAAATTTGTGCCTCCTCAACACTAATTACAGGGCAAAATTTCTTGACTCTGAGTTAATGCCTTCTGCTCTGGTAAAAGGCTTGAAGTTTAGAGATTTTTGGAAAAAAAATCGAAAACAGAGAAAATTTACAAAATATTTTAAAATCCACAGAATGTTAAGCCTTAGTGCTGAAAATTTGTGACTTCCTAACACTAATCACTGAAAAAAAATTCGGGACTCTGAGGGATACTTTCTGCTATGGCAAGAGGCTTGAATTTTAGAAATTTTTAGAAAATCAAAAAAAGAGAAAATTTACAAAATATTTCAAATTTCACCAAATGTTAAAAATTAGTGCAAAAAATTTGTATTTCCTATCACAAACTAATACGTAAAATTTTAAGTCTGTGAGCTAATTACTTATGCTCTGAAAAAAGGCCTGAAATTAGAGCATTTCGTAAAAAAATTCTTAAATGCGAGTTACACATAACAAAGCTGCTACATACCTAATCCGCTACAATATTTCGAATTTTTATCGCCTGAATAACAACATCAGACTACCTCTTGAACTGAAATGGGCTCCTCTTCTTTGTTTATATGGTTAAGTCTATAAGGAAGTCAAGTGTTTTAAATATTGGTTGGAAGTCGTATGGAGTGTTTTTCGCATTACTGCAATATGTCTAAATCGAAACGCTAAATTTTTTTCCCCAAAGATATTTCTAAATGGACAATTTTTGGGTATGCTAAAGACTTTGACTGCACGCTTCTAACCTATGAAGATGTTATAAAATGTTGTATGTACGAGAGACGAATATTTTCTTCAGAGATGGCTAGTAATAAGGAACCTAGCTTCTCGATTATTACTGATCGTGTAGCAAGAAAGATGGTGAAAATGTGACTATCAGAGAGCTCAGTATTTATAGAATCTTAAAGGCTAGAGAATGTGGATCTGTTGTGAAGACTGTGTGGGCATATTTATTCCATATCCTGAAGCTTAGCTTTGAAGCTGCAGATTATGTTAGTTTAATAGACTGGAACAATTGCAAAATAACGCCTCCACCAGTTCTCCGCAATGTTCCTTCAGACGATCTTCGAAATATGTTGGTTGTTGGAGTTTCCTGTGAAAAATGGAAGATTATTTAATTCCCTTGCCCCACACAGGCCCTTGAACGCATCTTGAAAATAGTTTCGAAGGCATTAAATCAAGTCTGTGGCCAAGAGAAAAGAGACGAGTTTATTTTGACTGTTTTAAAATCACCCAGCAATATGCCTGCATTTTAGCATAAAAGTAATTACAAATTACAGCTATACATGATGTCTCTCTAACTGTAAATTCTAAAGCATGAACTGTACATTATGAAGTTTTTAAAATGCATAATGGATGAGATTTAAACCCACTTTGCAATTTTTTCTTTAATGCGTAGAAATCTATATGAAAAATGCAGTTATAATTTTTTGAACATTTGCCTTGAGATTTTCTAACTGCATAAATATTTTAATTTCTAACCGACCTTATTGCTATATGAAATTTGATTATAAATAAAGACCTCTCTTTTGGGCTCTTTTATTAAAATCTTTAGGGCTCTTTTACCTGAAATTCAAGTCTTTTGCCATAGCGGAAGACATTAACTTAGAGTTCCGAAATTTTGCTCTGATATTAGCGTTAGGAAGCCACAAATTTTTTGCACTAATTCTTAACATTCGGCGAAATTTAAAATATTTCGTAACTTTTCACTTTTATAGATTTTTTTCTCAGAATCTCTAAAATTCAAGCCTCATTCCAGAGAAGAAGGTAGTAATTCAGAGTCATGAAATTTTTCTCAGTGATTAGTGTTGGAAAGTCACAAATTTTCAGCACTAAGGCTTAATATTCTGGATTTTAAAACATTTTTCAAAATTTTCTCTTTTTTCGATTTTTTTCCAAAAAGCTCTAAATTTCAAGCCTCTTGCCAGAGTAGAAGGCATTAACTCAGAGGCAAGAAATTTTGCCCAGTAATTAGTGTTGGGGAGTCACAAATTTTCCGAACTAAGGCTAAATGCTTTGTAGAAATTCGATTTTTTTCGGGACACCCTATTGCGCATGCTTTAGGTCTCAATTGATTTTATTAAACTAGGGGTGATTGTGATAAGAGAGATAAGGAATGGGAAGGGAATTTTCTTTGTTTTGTTTTTCTTTGGATTTGTTTATTTGAGGTGTTGATCGATTCTTGTCAATCCTCTTGATGTTTTTTTTTAATTTATCTTCCTTATCAGGTCTATGAAAATAAAATGATATCGGACAAAGTAGAATTACTGCCATCGTGCATTCTCGTAATCAAACTGCCTGCCTTTTTAAAATAGAACCGTTCAACGGTGCAAGGCGCAGCTTTCGAGGTTGGACAGTAGATAGATAGATATTTACAAAAAAAAAAGTGTCGACAAAAATAAGTAAACAATTTTTCAATTTAAATATAAATTTGAAAAAAGAAAATAAATACATTTGTGTAATTGAAAAAAGCATATGAAACATATTAAATGCAAATGAGCAGGAAAACGGCCTACACGTGTTTCGGTGTTACAAGGAACACCCTTTTCAATGCTAAAAATGTGAGTTTATGGATTAAATTCTACGTCAAATTTATCAAATATTAATTCTAGCTGAATTATCATGATCAGAAAAATCATTTATGCACATCTGCTGACACAAGAGCTTCATTTAATGAATATTTTTGCACCTTCATGTACATTTTTTTTTTTTTTTTTTTTGAAGAAGGAGTTTTCTGGTATGCATTGAAGGTGAAGATGTGTTTTGCAAATTATCTAGTGCAGTAAAAATAGTGTTTCACTGTTTCAATGATGTCAGTATTATAATATGTACTCAATGAATTATTTACCTTTGATTCCTTTTTTTGGATTTCTGCAGGTTAAAAATCTTTTTTCCCTGAACTCTCTCCACCTTTTTCTTTTTTTTTTTTGTTCTTCCAGCAAATTACGCACAAGAAAGAAACCGATGCCCCTACAACAGGGTTTAACTTTCTGCAGAGCTCATTGGAGCTGAGTTCCTGCACTTTGTTTCAATTGTAGCTGAATTTTTGTATTTTAGTCCAAATTCAGGCATTTTACGTTCAAAATTAGGTTCTGAAGACTATACGGCTCCTGCCTTTATTTTGTTAGCCCCAACCTTGATTCTTGTCTATCCTATCTTTGTTTCTTAATTTCGATTACCTACTTGCTCTATAACCTGGTCTTTCGTTACGCTACAAAATACATTCATAGTTTATATATCAGCCACAAATTTACAAACACTTATTCACTGTAAGCATACGCATGTATCACACGTAAATTTAGTAGGGTGAGTTCTAGTAAGTGCGTACCCTTTTTTTCAAAGTTCATGTTCTCAAGGATGCTGCTCTGTTGAAAAATCTTGTACACTCCCATTTTTTTTTTAGTTTTCTTTCCAGATCCTTTACTAAGATTTTCAAGCATATAATGTGTCAAATAAACCATAAGCATAGGTTTTGTGACCTGGTTTATGACACCTATTCTAAGGTAGGCACTTTCCCTACCTAGCAGGGTAAGTGCGTCCAACTTAAATAATGTAAATACACTGCTTGACATTGAAAATGCAACACCAAGAAGGAGTGGTCAGAAATTCATGCAAATTTTACCGTAGACGCACGTCACTGAGTTATGCAAAGGATATGAAATGTGCAGCTCTCTGACGCACGTGAAGTAAGATATAAGAGAATGAAGCTGAAAAGTGGGCTATGTTCATGTTGGTTTTTCTGCCAGACTAATTATCGGAGAAATTTGGTTTTTGTCTCGAAGGATACGTGATAGGAGGAAATGCCACGCCGTCCTCAACGAAGACACTTCCAGCATATAGACGACTTTACAAGGGGTATGGTGATCGGACTGAGAAGGGGAGGTTGGTCCATACGTCAAATTGCAGCTGATACCCACATGGATGCAAGCACTGTGCATCGGCTGTGTCGGAGATGGTTGGAAACAGGAAATGTAACCACATTGAGAGGTGCAGGTACAGCCAGAGTGACGTCAGACCGCTTGGATCGACAGATTCACCGACAAGCTGTTTCGGACCCGCAAGTCACTTGTACGTCAATTCTGCAACACGTGCAAGATACCCTGGATGTTCCTGTGTCGACCAGAACCATTTCCCGCCAACTGGTTGCACGTGGCCTGCAATCACGGCGCCCGCTAAGAAGACTGCCATTGACCTCACAGCACAGACTCCAACGTTTGGAATGGTGCCGGACCAGAGCGACGTGGATGGCAAAATGGCAAACCTTAGTGTTCTCAGATGAATCCCGCTTCTGTTTGTCCAGCGATAGTCATCGCATACGTGTGTGGTGTCGACATGGAGAAAGATCGAATCTGGCAGTAACTGTGGAACGTCCCACAGCGCGACAACGTGGCATAATGGTTTGGGGCGCGATTGCATACAATTCCGTATCACCTCTAGTTCGTATTCGGGGCACTATGACGGCCCAACGATATGTAGATAATGTACTGCGGCCGGTGGCAATCCCCTACCTTCAGGGTCTACCAAATGCAATTTTTCAACAGGATAACGCCCGGCCTCACAGCGCTCGAATCAGCCAACATGCTCTAGGAGGTGTACAGATGCTTTCCTGGCCACCATACTCTCCTGACTTGTCACCAATCGAACATGTGTGGGACGTGATTGGACGCCGTTTGCAGAACCTGTCACTGCCTCGTTCAGAGGACGAACTGTGGCAAATGGTTGAAAGGGAATGGAGTGCCATCCCTCAGACACCATCCGCGGGCTTATTGACTCCATGCCTAGACGTGTTTCTTCGTGCATCGCTGTCCGTGGTGGTCCTACTTCTTACTGAGCTGACGCCGTCCTCGCTCTAAATTTTGCTTATTTATTTTGAAATAAATATCACTTATTGTTCCATGCTGTCTCTGTCTTCTTACCAAATTTCATCAATTTCTGATCACTCCTTCTTGGTGTTGCATTTTCAATGTCGAGCAGTGTATGAACAGGAAAAAAACTTCTGGCACATATTAAATATGTTAGGTAATTGCCTTGGATTAATTCCTAATACTAGAGATCAGCACTTGCTTGCATGGATAAAACGCAATCAGTGATATCCCACGTGTCTTGCGAACAACTGTGGTTTGAAGATTGAGTGTTATGTCTGTGATTCTTCCTCTGTCCTTTTAATAAGACCAAGTGAGCAAATGTAAGTTGTTTTTATTTAGTAATAATCACTTATAGTCTACACAGTTTATTTTAGTTTAATACATTAACCACTCTGTGTTTAAGCCAGGGTTTGCACTTACCCCTTCTTAAATGTAAGATGAGACATGTGCGTTTAATAGCGCTGTTGTAAGTGCGTACCCCAGTGATTTTCGTTAATTCTATTTATATGGTAGATCGTTAGGTGACCTGAATGAACAATTCGTTTTTTTCGAATAAGTACGGTTTTAAAATATTTTTCTTATTAGAATCAGCAGCAGTAAGAAAAAACACAAAATAAAGAGAGAGAGAAAAAAAAAGAAAATAATTGATCATGATATGATACTTGTACTTTTTTTTCTTGTACATTGAAATAGTTTTTCACAAGGTGTTCTTAATTTTCTTAAATATAATTTATTCATTACTCCACCTTCGTTTTTTGAATCAGTTGGGTCCTTATTTAGTGTTTCACTTAATTTCATTGCTTCATTCGTCATTCTGGTTTGAATTAACTATAGCTTATGATCGCTATTTTCAATGAAAAATTTACTAACAGATGTCTAAAAGTCAATATATTTCAGAGGTAATGAAAAAAATTGAAATATTATGCCACATTCAATGTAAATATAAATACTTGATGGAAATGACGTCGGATTTATAAACGGCTTATAAAAGAGTTATAAGGAAATTAAAGGTGAATTAGGAGAGTCGGATTTTCCATGTAATGGTGGTGCACACTTGCCTCATCGTAATGGTACGCACTTGCTCTGCATAATAGTACGCATATGCCTCATGATAGTGGTACGCACTTACCCCCACCTTACTTTAAAGAAAGGGAAAGTGCGTACTGTTATATAAACAAATTTTAGTTAGAGTATTTGATCAAAATACTCCATGTATGTTATTAGTAGCTATTACTCAAACGAAACAACTTGCATTTCTTGACTTCAATTGCTTGGTATGACTACAAGAGAAACTGAAACAAAACCTTCTCAATCTTTACTTTAGAGTTTTTTTGAAGACATTTAAGTTGTCTCTGATTGTGTTTCGTCTATTGAATACAGGCATGAATTCTACTTATTGAAATTATCATTAGACAGTTATCTAACATAGTCAATGTGTTGCAGAAGCCATTTCAGGACAGTGTTCATATAATTCCCAGTGGACGCACTTACCCCGTGGACGCACTTACCAAAACTCACCCTATTTCATGTAAATAAATGGGTAAATACCGAGCGTAGTTGATATGATAAGTAAAGACCCAATGTGTTATTTTTCCAACCAACAGTAAGGCGTATTATAATATTAATTAGAAATAAAACTGCATGCCAAGTTATAAAATAGTCATACAAAATTAACTTTTAAAATATCGTCTGTTAAAAAATGCAGCAATGATAAGAAACAGAGGTTTAACATGAAAACAAAAAAATGAAACTTACATTTTAATTTTTAGTGTATCGTCTGCTAATGTTTAATTTTATAATATTTGTTTGCTTCACATGCCATCAGTTAGAGTTGTTGTTTATGTTCTAAAGATTTTGTACATTGGTTATTGCGATTCAGTTGTCAATGAATATGTTTTTTGTGCAGTAAAGTGACATTCAAATCTTATACTTGACTGATCTAATGCTGGCTGTAGTGCAATTAACGAAACGAGATTAAGAGCAAGCGGAAATGCGGATTGATACATTTTTCGATTTTCTTTGTTATTAAATCACAAAAGATATGAAGTAAGTATATTATAACTTATTAAAATATTTTGCAACATAAAATCGTATGGAAAAGACAAATTAAGGTAGAAAAAACTGTTTATTGAAATTTTAAATTACAAATATTTTGGGCAATAGCGCCACCTAGAGATAATTTTTGTCGTGAAAGAGTCAACAGGCTGAGGAATATAGTCCCCATTTCAGTTACTAATTAAAACTTAATGAGACAAGCTCTGCTTGGGAATATTGGATTTTTCGATTGAGTACATCACTATTAATGGATTTCAAGCAAGTTCCCGTAGACCCAGAGATTGGTAAACGAACTTGAACGATATCGGTGCTTGGCCCACAGACTACTTAGTAGGAGGGGGAAAACTTAGGATATTCATTACAGACCCATAAGGAATAGATTAAAAAAATTTCCAGCTTTCTACCAATTACTTACTACATTTACTCCAATTTACTTTCTACAATTACTTTCTACCAATTTACTACTACTAATTCAACTACCCAACCACTGGGCGATAAGTAATAAATGAAATTGTAAATTGAATTCCTCAGAAACTTTTAAACGAAATCTTAACTTTTTTTAAATAAATATTTTTCTTAACGAAGAAATTTATAATATCAATGAAAGACAAGGATATTATGTGATCTCCCTAATTTGCCATAGCGTTATTCTGTGATTACAAACTGAATCCTATGCTTTTCTTCTTTTTTATTTTTTTAGTTATTTATTTATTTATTTATTATTATTATTTTTTTATTTTTTTTTTTTGAAAGAAATAATGACAAATTTTTTTTTTACTATTATAGTTTTTATGGAGTGTTTTCTAACTTCCAGGAAAAACATACCAACCCTTAGTTTACTATTTTAGAGCAGGAATTTTTTTTCTACTGAAATAAGAAAACATATTCTATCAATTGTATTTTGTGTTAAAACGAATGAAAAGTTAAATAAGCGTTTTTTCGTGTTACTTTCCTAAAAATGATTAAAAATCAATTGGTAGTAGTTAAAATTTGAGATAAAAAATTAATAAATTATTAAAATAAAAAGTAAAATGAGTTCATTTGAAGTAGCATATATCAAAATAGCTCCAGAACATCGATATAATTAAAATATTCAAATGATGAAAAAGGATTGAAGTCTCATCAAGCGTACGCGATTTTCGGCGAAGTTCATGCTCAATGTTGGAATATCAGGAAAAAAAAACTTTTACTCACACGAAATTCATTATGCCTGTACTAGAAAACAACCAACGTGGAAATAAAAGGTTCTGAAAATAATTTTAATCCACAAAGCAAATCGAAATTTTTCAGAATAAAAATCATTGAGAAGACAGTTAAAAAGTAATTTCCAGATAAGCACATGATTAATGTATAAGTTATTGATTTCTATTACTTTAAGAATTCATTCCTTAAATTGTCCAACTGTTGAATGGTCTTAAAAATAAAGTAAAAATGAGAGAGAAAAAGTGGTGCCCAATTGCAAACTTTCGACGATCGCCGATTATATGCTGGATGAAATTTTCGGCACATTTTATTTATGTATTTTTCCGAAATTTTGCCGTAAAAAGAACAGCTTCCGTTCACAAAACTCCGCGATCTCCAATTTTGAGCTATACAAAACTTTTTGCGCTGTTCTTTCTTTTTTTCCGAATTTTTGACAATTGCTGATTCGGCACTCGTACACTCGTATTACTTTTGTAGTATGTTTTTCGGGTTTTGGTGCAGTGCCAGCGCAATTTTGCCGAAAATAATACTTTTCAAGCAGGATAGCATAAAGATTCTGTTTTAGGTTGTCACAGGTGTCCCACCCCTGCTATAACTTACATAGGTTTCTACAATATACTGAATAATTTTTGTTTCCTAAAACTAATACAGTGTACTAAAGCATTTTTGTTAAGAGTACAAATTTAAATACGTTATGTTTGCATTCAAATATAGAAACACCAAAAATAATTCAAATCAGGTAGCCTATACCAGGAAAATTAGTGCCATTAATAAACTGACTACCATGTCACCACTGTAGTAACTGCAAACCTGTTCATCTATCTCCATATTTCTTGTCATTATGACAAGATTTTAGTTGTTAATTATGAGTTTTTATCATTATGTGATATAGGAAAAATAAATATTTAAAAATCACAGAAAAAATAAATACTTAAAACCCACCATTACTCAAAAATTTGGGTGATGGAAAAATTCTGATTAGATATTTGACATCAATGTCAAAAATTACCCTAGAAACACTAAATGTGTCTTAAACAAAATCTTTGTTAACCAGTGTAATTTGCAGATAATATGCAGACATTTTCAGTACATAATGTTGATGATTAATGGTATGTGTATTTTCTATTTATAGAAAGATTTTGACTATGTTGGATCAGTTTTGATCACAGTAGATGTCTTTAAACCATAAATGTATAGTTGTCAGAACATGTTACATGTACTAAAAGGAAGATCAAAATTAGCATCAATATTACAAATAGTAATGCAACAGGCATACATTGAAATCTGAAGAACAAGATATTAATTCATCAATAATAAAGCATATAAAATATGCATGCTGCTGAAAATTTTACAGTATTTAAAAGTTAATTTATTATAATGATGAAATGCTTAGACTGCACTTTAAAAGCAATAAGCAATGGAAAATGATTAAAACTTTTGATATCTTATGATTGCATCACAGCAGCCAGAATTTTACCTTCAAGGAAGAGGGGGCAATAATGAGCCAAAACCTTCGGGCACAGGGAGTTTTTGGTTAAAACCAGAGTCTGACAAAAGCCGCAAAATTTTAAGCTCTGGGGAAAAAAAGTTGAATTGTGACATAGCTTTGCTTTAGTTCTAATGCTTAAAGAGAAAATTATGACGGACATAGTTTGTCCAGGTAATCTTTTCCGATTGACACCTTTTTTTTTTTTTTTTAATGGTAATAAAACTACAGAAAAGTGAGCATTTTAAAGCTAAAGTAGAAAAATTAGTACTATAAAATAAAAAAAAAAAAAAAAACTCTCCAGAAATCAAAATTACTAAAAAATATTTTGTCTAAAACTTTTAAAAACTTTTCATGTTCAGTTCAGAATGCTTTGAGAGATATTAGATATACCATAACTGGAGGCAGATGAGCAGCCATTCTGCTTCCTTGTAAATCAATAACCTTCTGCATTTCATTGGTGACTAATGGCTTAGCTCTTAAATTATTAATTGAACTTCAAAGGATCAATTTTAACTTTTTTACATTAGTTTACACAAATATTGAACTTTTATTATACATTAAGAAGAAAATTAGGGAGTTTTGATGATTTACAAATCTAATTTTCCCATCGGTGCAAATATTATTTGCTTCAAAAATATCACTTTACTTGGAGCGTTTAAGTCGAAAGACACGAAGAAATAGTGAAAATATGTAAAACTAAAAATTATATTTATAATGTTTTTTATCTCTCTCTCTCTCTTTTTTGAGAGAACTAGTAGCCATTTCTCTTTTTAGCCACCCAGGTTTTGTCAGACCCTGATCATAACAATCCTTACATATACAGTAAAACCTGAGAAATTGACCACTTTTGCCAGGTGAGGAATTAGTCTCATATTATATAAGGGAGGAAAACCTTGTCTAACCAGACCACTAATCTACACCAAATTTGGCTCAGAGTATGGTAAAAACCTTTTGTAAGTTGACCACCTCATTAAATTTATTTTTATTAACTTATTTATTCTTTTTTTTTTTTTTAAACAAATATTTCTTTAAAGATGGTTTTACCTAAGTATGTTAGCTCATAACTTTGTGGAATGGATTGGAAGGTTATGTTTATTCACAGGTAATGTATCAAGTTATAATACTACTAGATTAGTTAGCAATGTCAAAATAGTATTTTTGCAAATAAATTAGACATCATTTGTGCCACCTCTCAACCAAGGAATCATTTACTCTATTAAGTTGAATATATATATATATATATATATATATATATATATATATATATATATATATATATATATATATATATATATATATATATATAATTGCAAGCTATAAACAAATGCCTGATTACAAAAAATGAAGATAGCAACAGTGTTTCAGATTCGAATGAATCAGTTAATGTTTAAGATGCCATTTGTTGGCTGAAAATACTTGAAAACAAAAATCACTAGAACTGTGTTGGATAATGCTTAAATAACATGTTTAATTCCTAAATACAAATACTGTTAAAAAGTTTAAATGATTGACAATATATTTAAATTAGTTATAAATGAATGCAAGGTGTAAGAAATGAAAAAAAAAAAAAAAACCACCTCCTTTTATGAGCTGATCCCTTAAGTACTCACGGCAAGTGGTAAGCTTACACAGGTGTTATTACCATACTATGCTTAGTGATAATCAGGGTATACTTAACAACAAGGTCAGGGATGATAATTAAAGTTCAGGGTTCTGAGTTTAACAGCCCTGTAACCAGTACCCCTGTAAAATTGTGATATATTATATTGATAAGAGTGTTTTAAACAAATTTAGAGATAAGTATAAACCATTTACTTACCCACTAAAGACCAATTCATTAAGTTTCTGTCGGTTTTTTTCATTTAAGCCTTAAAAATACACATATGTAATTAAATATTATTTGGGTTTGTTAAAATAAGTATTGAAAAAAAAAACACATTCTACTTAGTAATGCAATGAACAGTCAATTAATTTTCAACACTCAATTCCATAGCATGAAGATACACTATTATCTTGTATCTTCATACTGAAAGGTAGTCGGTAGTTGGAAAAAACAGTAAAAAGGTTTACAGAACTTTTAAGCTTAAAATAGTAATTAAGCTATTTTCAAGGTTCATTTTCCTAAATATGCACAAAATATAGGTATTACAGTAGGGACATGAAAGATTTTTATGAAAAGATACAAAAAAGAAAAAAAAGAACATATCTTACATCCGAAAAATTTGAATTCCCAATACTGTGCTTTTCAATGCTCATTTATTCAAAATGAATTACTCATAAAACTAAAAATTAGAAAAAAAAAAAAAAGCTCCATTTAAAGAAATAGAAAGGAATGCAAAGGATTTTCCTGTAAGAAGGATACCACAGTATAGTGTGAGTCAACAAAGGACTAGACATTACAGAAAACATATCTGAAAGCACCTAAAAAAACTTCTAGCTTCTCAAATAATTCTTCAAAAACTATTTTAAGGGCATTAAATAGCTTAATATTCTTTGCAAAACTTTTTCCTTCATTTCATAGCAATGAGAGAAGCAATAATGAAACTTTAAAAAAAAAACAAAAACCAAGTCATTTTCTTTTTTCTATAGTTGAGCATTATTCATATCAGTGAATAAGTTTTAAAAATGTCATATGATACTGAGAATCAGGAGCTGTTTATTCTACAACTCGACAGAAAGGGCGTACTCAACAGCCAACCAATTATACATCACAAATAGTTGTTAGATCTAGTTGGCAAAGCGAACATATGTAAATGTATACTCATTGAAAAGCAAACACAACAAATTGAGGCATGTAAAACATTCTCTTTGTAAGGAAGTTTTGGCTTGAGACGTCTTAATGACAAAATCTACAGCATGATATTAGTGAGCGTATAATTTACAAATATAAACAGCTGGCAGTACTAGGTGTACCTTAAAATAATTGCTTAAAGATTAGCACTGTTTTTCTTAAGTATCACTGTTACTAAGCAGGCAGGTCCTCTGATAAAGCAGCAATTGATGATCATGAATCCCCAACACCTATGAAATGCTGATAATTATTTGAAAGGTAGAAGCTTGCTGAACACTATGTTAAGTGTTCACAGTTGATCACCATGTTTTCAGTTTTTGTAGGCCAATGAACTGATCTAAACACCATAGTAAACAATCACATTGATAGCATTTTGTGAAAGAAAATTTTTAGTAGCAAAATACCAAGCATACATTAGCCAACAAATCTAAAGTAATACAGTACTAATTTAAAATAATAGATACATCCTTTACATTCCACAAAATATGTCTAGTTCTTGATCATGGATTAATTAAATAGCACATGATATGTATTTTCTAAAATCTATCTACTTACGTATGTCCCCTCAGTCTATATCAATAAATACAGCTAAACAATGTGGCATCAAGTCATATTTCCATCACAGTGTAATACTAGGATCAAAATTTGTGATAGATCTAGCATGATGCTCTAACAGCTGCTTCACTTTCTGTTATTGAGTTGAATTATGCTCTATTCGTTGTTGTTCTCCAAATTTAAAGCAAGCATCGGAACTAATGCATTAAAACAGTTATGAAATCAAAATAATCAATGATTATACTCTTTGCTTCGATCCTTATATATATCATAAACTAAAGATTTGATTCTCAAGAAAATGCAATAATTTGAATGACTAATGCAAACCAAAGACATGTGCATTACAATGCAATTGATTCCATGATGTAGTATTTTCCTAATAGAGCAGCAAAGAAAACTATTTTGAAATAGAAATAATTGATGAAAAAGCTGTTAAAACCATTATCTATGGTCCATAAAACAGAAGGTGCAGAAAAATGATAATGCAGAATAAACACCTTTTCCAAAGAGCAATTATGAACTTAAAACAGCTCAGAAATAGCTTGATACAATCTCAAAAAAAAATTCTATTTCTTCAGAACGTTGCTACTCAAGGTGTAAAAGCAGCTGGCTTAGATAATACACTACAGCATATAATAAGCTACACTATATCTGTGCATTTTGTTACATGCTCATTGCAAACTAATATTATCTCTTATACCCTGCAGAACATAATCAATCTGCTCAAGTTGTGTTGCAGACAACTGTAAAACATGTAGCTGTAGGTACCACAATAATAACTATGGTGGAAAATGAAACAAGGCAATCTAATACATAATCAGAATCTATTGACAAAAACAGCAATGAGAAATATCCATAGAAGAAAACTAGAATATGATCCGCCAGTAATGCAAAAGATATAAGTAAAGCTGCCCAAAAGCACTACGAAAAAATTAAATTAATTGTAACAAGTAAAATTATATAACACACTTTTAATTAAAAAAAATATTACATACAAAACTTTTAGTTGCTACATCTTTTCAAAAAAATCAATGGTTCATAAATAATTAACATGATAAACACATTCATGTGAAGTATAAAAGCAACAACAGAAATTCTCATCTATGGTTAAAATAAATAAGAATAAAAATGAGTTGTGTAACTCAATAAAAATCAGTTTTGGGCCAACAGCACTAAATATTAAAGTGAAAAGAACTTCATAATGAAAATCAGAAATTCTTCCAGCTGACAAAAAGATTTCAATGCAGTAATAGGCAAAATTTAAGTTATATGCAATTGAAGCAAAACATCATATAACTCAATTATAGCTTCATGTTAACTTTAGGGATGCTTTTCAAATTGCTTGTTAAAACAATATTGATTTTTTATAAATGAAATGAATTTCTTTTAAACTTCTTGATAGGTATGAAGCAAATAGCAATAAATTAATGTGTTTCAGCATTTTTACTTTGTTCAGAACGTTGAATACATAAAACAAACAAGAAGAACCTTCTAAAAATAAGTTTTTTAACTGAAAAAAGTTTTTGAAAGCATGTAAAGCTTAAACTGAACTATCTAACATCTAATAAAAAGTATTTTTTATTTGGATCTAAAATGATGTTTATTTCCTACAGCAGAATTTTAATTTTTCTAGTTTAAAATTTCATAATAAATTGCATACTATACAGCAGAGCTGCTAATAAGGGTATATGTAACTAGTTTAAAACCAGATGATCAGGAATTAACACAAGCATTCTGTGAATTAAATTTGTTCAGATTTATTTGATTATGTTAAATGTAACATTATCTGAGTTCATCTGAACATTAGTTTTATATATAACATTCTTAGCTAAATATGACTACAATTTAAGTATGTGTTACACACTAATAAACCACTCTTTCTGAAGGAAGTCAAAATAAAAGAAAATATTTCAAATGCACCTAGAACAAAAGTAATAAGTGATGTGAAATACCAAGCATGTAACATAAATACTTAATTTTCTTTGAGAGGATTATTAACAAAAATAAATACAGCAAATATTATATTGCATTTCAAACTATAATATAAACCATAGAATATACAAATTTAAATAGCAAATTAAAAAAAATTAAATTAAAATTTACATTCTTATTAAGAAAATGGTGTTATTTTAGTTAGCAGCAAAAGAATGTCCCAAAAACAAATATGAAGCACCAAGTGCAATGCAAGAAATATTAATGAGAGAGAACTTTTTAAAAAATAATAAATAAACAAACATGCACCTGTTACCAACATTTTAACATTCAACTACTAGAAATTAATGTATAAGTGTCCAGAAAAGTGTTTTAAAAAACCCAAAACAAAAAGACATTATCAGGAGATAATTACAGTATCAGAACCCACACCTGGCAGTCTACAAAATCAAAATGAACAAGAAGCAAAACAACTCTAAAATATAAATTCAAATTTAAAAAAAAAAAGAGAAAAATTCTAAATACAGCTAGTCAGAAATAACTAGAGTCATATTCTACTATTTAGCCATCACATATGGGTCTTCTTCTTACATTATAATTCAATGTTTGCTTATTCAAAAACTCAACATTTAGGTGAACAAAATAGATCCCCACTTATTCCCTTCAACCAGGCAGATAAAGAGCCCCACAATCAACTCAAAAACAGCTTCCCTGCCACTTTTTTACTTTACTATTCTGCATACTTGTATATCATTACAATAAAACCATAGGATTAAAAACTGAACACACCTTACATCATAAATAATTTTTAAATTAAAGAACAAGATTTTGCTTTATCTCTACAAAACATTGCAATTTTAAAAATTCCAATAAAATTCATCTTTATAGGATTATAACTGGAATTATATTTCCAGTGGTTAAATTCACTGAATATATAGCAAGGACATGACCCATGTAAGTTATTAAATGCCTTAGTTGTTAAAATGACAGAAAATAGATTTTTGCTGAATTTGACTAATCTCAGTAGCATGTTAAAAACTTTTTTTTTTATTGTTTGCTAATCAATGTGAGCTTATTCATCTATTGCTTCACTTAGTTTCAGAACATTTTGTTCCTTGCTTTGCATACAGTTCTTTTAGTCTAAACCACAAAAAAAAAGGGGGGTCATGATGCATGTAACACAACTTGAAGCCTTCAAATTTCATGTACCTAAACAGTAAGTTCCAATGATATCTGATGCAGGATCTGATACTGTAATAAATAAAGTACAGAAAGAAATATGTAAAACCAAAGATTAATTCAGGAATAAAACAAAGCCAAACATTTCATCCCAGCTTCAAGCAGACAAAGACAAATATAGTGAAGATAATCATGTTAGCAAAATTAAAAATCCAATAGAAGTCCCAGATGCGAAATATTATGACATCATGAAGCTATCATGCAAGGAAGCTCAATATGGCAGCACCAAATTTTGTAGTAATATTAATAATATAATTTTATCAGATGAATTTTACACTCTTTGACAACAAATTAAATAAAACACCAAGAGGAGAACTCAAGATGAAACTAGAATTTGAAAGTAAATACCTACAGTAGTCAAGCCTCATTATAGAGCCATCTTTATGTAACTAATCTTACAAACAATTTGATTGTGCGGACAGGTTTAGTAGAGAGTAATGAAATATCATAATAAAATGATAGTATATAAAGGAGAAATTTAATTTTAGAAAATCTAAGTGTTTAAAAAAAAACTATGATAGATGATTAACATGTGTCTAGTGTATTTTATCACCAATTATAAAACTAAATATAAAATATTGTGTCTGACTTAAAAAATAATTAAAAAGACTTTTATCACTCACTTTTGCACAAAATGTCTAACAAAAAGTGTAAGGTGTAAGCCATCTCAACAAACAGAATGCAAAAGACCAACTGCCAGTTAAATGTCAAATTATAGCGTACAAAAAACTTTTGCAATGCCTGTTAATTCATTTATAAAAATTGCTGCATATATGTGCTCCTGGAACTGAATTCAAAGAAAAATGTAGTAATAAGGACATTTAATTAACTTCAATTCTAGCTTTTATTCCGTCCCAACATAACGGAAAGGACCAAAACAAGTTCAAATGTACCATTTTAGACTGTATACTAAGTATGCTTGATATACAGGGTGTTACCGTTTAACCTGTAAGACCTTTATTTTTCTAACCATTCATCCTAGATGCATACTTTCAATTGGAAAAACACTTAAAATAAGATGCAGAGTTAAAATATTTCAAGTTAGAAGCAAAAAAAAAAATAGCGAAACATTTAGAGAAAATTTGAAAGTTTTGTGGTTAAAATTCAGCAAGACATTAGAGTTTAAAATTTTAAGGACCCCCGCAGAAAATGAGATGGGAACACAGCAATCTTACAATAGAGTGAGAGGTTATCGAAGTAAAAACACAAAATATTTTTTCTTCATTGTTATTAAAAAATGAATGTAAATGCTAGGCTATGATCTGCAAAAGCATCCTACAAAAGCTCGCACAACTTAAAAAGCATATTGTGCGCACATATATAATTTTAAAACTTTGATATTTCCACTCAACCTGAACTTGCGGTTCTAAAACCGAAATGTCGTACACCATTGACGAGCGGGTCGCCAATCCATGAATCTTCCTTTCCAAAGATAGAACAAAATTGACTTCAATTAAAAATTTCTGGAGGCAACCCCTTCTACTTCTCTCTCTCCATCATTCCCCAAATATGACCTAAAGTAAAACTTCAGTGTTCCAGAGAGATTCCGCGCATCTCACCGGGATTCCGGTAACCCTTCCGGCATCACAGATAGTTTAAAATTGAGTATTTAAAGCTTTAGTTTCAGAAAGTTTCCGAAAGAAGCTTTGAGCCCTAATGTCATCAAAGACAGCCTAAAATTAACTTCAATTTCGGAAAAAGTTCCAGAAGGAGCTAAAACCCATTCCTGTTCTGCTTTATTAAGCACCTAGAAAAATTGACCCACCTGCAAAATATTGAAGATCTGGCGCTACAGCTCTCCAATAACTTTAAATTGCAAAAATGGAAAAACAGTGGATAGAGAGATCTAAGGATGGCTTCATTGGCCCAATCCAAAATATACGCCACTATACAATGGTGTACATAGTATAACTTCTGGTTTGTTTTGAATAATAGAATATATACTGCCTGCTTTTTATGAATTTTATATTTTACAATTTTAATTCATTAATATTTCTAAGTAATAACAGAAAAACAAATCAGTGTTATCAGAGTCAAGAAACATTCAATGATACAAATTTACATCGCATTTATTTGTCATTGTTTGACCAATTATATTTTCATCAAAAATATTATGTCCATTATTTTAACCTTCTTAGTGCAATTTTTAAGACAGCTTGTTGATCCCCTTAATGTAGTGGTATCATTCTCGAACTCAAGATATTCAGTAAGTGCCGCAGGGCAATTTTTTTTTCCAGTGTGTGAATTCTGAAATTATCTAAATAAAAATAATGCAATGCAGCTATGTCAGATGAATATGGTGGATAATAAAGAGCTTCCTATCCAAGTTCAATTAGTGCATTTAAATGTCACATACTGAGTTTAACAACTATCATTCTTATTTATTCGAGGGACAACATTGGACATGAGTCACTTCACCTCAGTTACTTTCTCCACTAGAGAACAATGCTACTATTAAGATTGAACCAGGCATGGTCTACTTGAGAATGGTGTTTAAGGTTTTGGGGATGCATGTATATATGAACTGCTACTCATTTGAATAGGAACTTTTAGACTAATGAACTTATTTTCTAAAGGGATGCAACAATCAAGACAGTCTGCATAAAGCAGGGTACAATAACAAGGGAAGTTAAGCCTTCATTCAGAAAGTAGTCCTTTAATTTGAATGGGATTTTTTAGGGATTATTGTTTCAGTAACTTTAATAGGGAGTTTTGGGTACTGCTGTCATTATTTTGATAGAAAATTTCACTTCAATTTTCCTCTTTTATTTAGGCTTGAGAGTTGAACATTTGTCACTTGACATAGCTTTTACTTGTGAGGAACCTGTGCAGCATAGCTAGTTATACCTTTATATTAGTAACCCAGTCATGTAATTAAAAACTGAAAAAAAAAAAAAAAGCGGGAGTAATAGAAAATATTGGCAAGAATAGGTGCAGCCTTTACGTTTAACTGTACCAAACTAATGTCAAAAATCTGGTTTTGCATCTGATGATCACTTATTGTAATCTTCTTGAGACACAAGAAATAACACCAATTAGTATCCAGTAGACCAATACACTAGGTGGCCAAAAGTATTCGGACACTTTCGAAAATTCACATTTTTACATATAGCTCGAAAAATAAGTTATCAATTGTTCTTTAACTTTAGTCATACAAAATATAGGCTTCACAAAACATTTCCAAGTTGAAATTAAATTACCCTTGCATTTGGGGGACGACAAGAAGGGGGGTTGAAAGTAAACCCGCTTTTTGACCATAACTTTTCGAAAATAGCTCAGAATAAGCTATAAATTTCAGTAATTAATTAGCATACTATGTATAATGACTGTACAAATTTTTATGAACGTACTACTCTTACTTCCGAATATATGAGACATTTTTTAAAAAATGGCAATTTTATTTGAAGGATTTTGGCTCATAACACGCAGAGTTTTTAATCAAACCTTATAAAAACTTCAGGAAAAATGACAAAATACAAGAGAAAGAACATACTAAATCGGTAAATAAAAATATTAAAAATCCGATGAGATAAAAACGTTAAAAGGAAATAATTTTTCACGGCGCATGCGCGAACGACAGAAATTTATAACTACAAAAATATTGTAGCTTGGTTTATACTGCATCTTATAAAAAAAGTTCCAGTTGAATATCGTTAAAATTGAGAAAGATATCAGTGATCTAGTGAGCTTAAATTCATTCATTCGCAGACAATACATAAATGGCGAGGGGTTTTCCACAAATAGTGTGGTGACAATCGAGCATTTTTTTTCAATGCTAAATTGTATACAGTTTGAAAATTTATATTCGGCATAGAAGTCACATTACGCTTATTCGGCCAAAAAGACCGAAAACGTTGGTGGCCAAAAGTATCCGAACACCCCCTGAAACGTTGGTTTTGAACAGTGACGCAATAACCTTTAATTTAAAAACAGCTTTTTGTGGACAGTCCCTCATTCTTTATGTATTGTCAGCGAATGAAGGAAATACAGCTCACTAGATCGCTGATATCTTTTTCAATTTTCACGATTTTCAACTGGAACCTTTAATCAGGGTACAATATTTTTGCAGTTATAAATTTCTGTCGTTTGCGCATGCGCCGTGAAAAAGTATTTCCTTTTAACGTTCATATCTCATCGGGTTTTTAATATTTTTATTTTCCGTTTTAGTATGTTCTTTCTCTTGTATTTTGTCATTTTTCCTGAAGTTTTGATCAAAAATTCTGCGTGTTATGAGCAAAAACCCTTCAAATAAAATTGCCATTTTTTAAAAAATGTTTCATATCTTCGGAAGTAAGAGTGGTACGTTCATAAAAATTTGTACAGTAATTATACATAGTATGCTAATTAATTACTGAAATTTATAGCTTATTCCGAGCTATTTTCGAAGAGTTATGGTCAAAAAGCGGTTTTACTTTCAACCCCCCTTCTTGTCGTCCCCCAAATGCAAGGGTAATTTAATTTCAACTTGGAAATGTTCGGTGAAGCCTATATTTTGTATGACTAAAGTTAAAGAACAATTGATCACTTATTTCTCAAGCTATATGTAAAAATGTGAATTTTTGAAAGTGTCCGGATACTTTTGACCACCTAGTGTAGCTCTCAAGGAGGGACATCGTCTGTTAATTGCAGGAGGCAGTTTGCTACTTAAGATGAAACTTTAACTAATACAAAAAAATTTGAAAATATTTTTTGCAATACATCTTAATAAATAAATAACATTTATAGATTTTATGAACACACTTTAAATTAAGTGACCTTATATTAAGATGGCTCTATACTGAGGTCTGCCTATATTTAAAGCAATGAAACAGAGGTTGGGACAATCAATCCATTGACCTGAATTTGAGCGACTTTAGTTAACAGCATTACAGCTTGAAAATACACGAAAATGTTCTGCTTATATCTGAAAAATATTTAGAGACTAACCAATTACAGAATGTACGAAATGAACCAATGTGATCTTCCTAAATGCATCTGATCCGAGAAAAATTTATAAAATTCCAGTTAACTATGAGAAAACAACTGCTATAAACGCTTGTAAAATTCCTTTTAGGGTTATAATCAGCAATTAATTAGATGTAACTAACCAAAAACAACAGAAATGCAAAAAGGAATCAAGAAAACTAAAGTAAGCATATTATTCTTATGTTGTGATCAGGAAAGAGCCCAAAAATGCTATGTTTTTTTCCATAATGCGCTATCAAAAGAACAATGTAGAACATATATTTAGTTTTAAAATGTTTCACAAGCATGAAATATTGATAATCTTTTTTTTTTTTTTTGCTCAATTCTAGCTGCCAAAGTGGCATAAGTGAAAGAGACCTTTATCCTAAAATTTTGTGCTGGCACAAATTAATACTCAAATATTCGTACGCAATATTATTTAGCAAAATAATATTGCTTTTGATGAACACAAACTTTGCTTACTTGTGATTTAATGGACAATTTAATCAGAGGCTCCTTTGGAATGTTTTATTCAAACAATTTCATTTGTTACATCTTGCTAAAAGAGACCACAATGGGAGTAAGTTGCTTTTAAAAGTTTTACTGATGTATTTCTTTAACCCAAATCATAGCTGTTATTGCATAAAAAGGGTCAATCTCATTCATTTAATAGGAGAGTTCTCACAATTCCAAGAATTTGGAAGATCCAATATTCACTCTCTTTAAAAGGAAATATTTATACCAAATAATATTTTGCTTCAATTTCTTCAATTGCATTTATGTCTTTTTCTGCACAATTCCTATAAATCGCAACCATCTTATTTGACAGCTTTCAATAAATTCTATCTTGTATTTCAAGCTCTCCAGGACCAATGCATTCAGAATCTTAAATAACTATCATTAGGGTGCTTTATTTTTGTCAAAGAGTGTACGTTGAAAATAGTTTTGATGATTTCCCTCTATCCAACAGTTGATAAACTTACAGCCTCCAATTTTTTTTCTGAGTTCTGCATAGTTAATTAGTCCATAGAGTTCTTGAGTTTGCTTTCGAACACCTAAAAGAGATTATAGAATTTTTAAAATGTCAGTATCACATAAAGTCTTGATCACAAAAAAGGATCATCACAAAATAATTACAGCGCTCATTTGCATTACATCCACAAGTCTTGCTTTTTTTTAAACATTAAAATAGCATTGTTTGCAATATCTCATTAAGATAGCAAAAAATAAAAAATGTGCCCAACGTTTGGCAAAATTGAAAATGTGCTGAGCATCAATTGTCATGTTTTCCTAATCATGTTTTTCTATGGGGATTTTATGTTTCTTATAGTGCTCCATATAAAATAATCTCCTCTTTTCATTCTTTCTTTATCTGATAATCGATCTGATTATCTGATTCTTAAACTGATATCGTTAAATTATTTTTCTTCAACTCAAACTTTGGAGGCAGCTACAGAGGATATAATGCGAAAAATCATTTTAAGATAAAAAATTAGCGTTTCAAAACAAATTTTTGGGGCAGCTAAAATGAAATCATTTTGAGATACAAGAATGGTATTTTAAAACAACTGAAATGTTGTAATACTTTTCCCCCTCCCCTCCCACTGAGAAAAGTTTCAATTTAAAAGTTCTGCTTTTGAGAATGTTTCAATTTTCTTAACACTAAATGCAAGATGTCAGATCCTGTACAACATTCCTCCATAATCATAGCATATTTTCATTAAACATTGATGTCTTAAAATAGGAAAAAGAATAGGACAACAGATTAATATTTTACACGGTCAAACTTTTTTGATATGAAAATGAAAGCACTTACACTCACTGATCTCCAGGAATTTTGATATTTTATGCCATGTTCGATAATAGAAGTGTCTAACTTGATCCTTATTCTTTATCATATTCGATGAAACACCTTTCTTTTTGCTTCTTTGAGCAATATAACTTTGAATGCTCTCAAAGTCTTTGCCATACTTAAAAAGAACAAATGGTTTAAACTATAATGATGAGAAAAATACTAATACATAAAAAAATCTTAATTACAACAGGATACCATCACTTGTGTGAATACATAGTTATAAGAATCTATAATTCTCATAGAGCAAAGAGAGTCTCACCTATTTATCGCAAAATTTAATGAGCCGGAAATCACTGCGTTTCTATGATGGAAAAGTTTACAGTGCCTTCTCATACATGTTCTAAATCTTTAAAACCTACATAACTGCTAAACTTAGCAATATTTCAGATCCAGTTCAATTAGCATATGCCAATTATAAGTTCATTAAAATTCCGTAGCTTAATCTAAAGTGACTTACTTTTTTTAGAGCACAAGCTTCAAATGAAGAAAGGCTAATCATTTGCAAGAGAGCAAGAATCTTCTTTTACTTCTAATATATATACATATATATATACATCTTAATATATAAAAATTACGTGTCCCTGTGTTTGTGGCCAATGGACTCCTCAATTACTGAACCGATTGTAACCAAATTTTGCACGCAGTTTCAGTTTGGTCCAACTTAAATGATAGGATAGTTTATATCTCAATTTAGGACCGCAATGTATTTTTAATTGAAAATTATGTATTTAGCTACCAGCTTTTCTGTGTTCTTGGCTAAACCTTTTTACTAAGCCTTTTTACTAAGCCTTTTTTGACAACTCCATGGCTGAGCGACATAAAGCACACGTTCTGACAGCTTCCAGAGCGCAGTAAACAGGTAATATCTTAATATATAAAAATTACGTGTCCCTGTGTTTGTGGCCAATGGACTCCTCAATTACTGAACCGATTGTAACCAAATTTTGCACGCAGTTTCAGTTTGGTCCAACTTAAATGATAGGATAGTTTATATCTCAATTTAGGACCGCAATGTATTTTTAATTGCAAATTATGTATTTAGCTACCAGCTTTTCTGTGTTCTTGGCTACCTTTTACTAAGCCTTTTTACTAAGCCTTTTTTGACACCTCCATGGCTGAGCGACATAAAGCACACGTTCTGACAGCTTCCGGAGCGCAGTAAACAGGTAATATCTTAATATATAAAAATTACGTGTCCCTGTGTTTGTGGCTACCCCCTCAGCTACTGAACCGATTTTAACCAAATTTTACACGCAGTTTCAGTTTGGTCCAACTTAAATGATAGGATAGTTTTTATCTCAATTCAGGACCGCAATATATTTTTTATTGCAAATTATGTATTTAGCTACCAGCTTTTCTGTGTTCTTGGCTATGCCTTTTTACTAAGCCTTTTTTGACACCTCCACGGCTGAGCGACATAAAGCACACGTTCTGGCAGCTTCTGAAGCGCAGTAAACAAGTACTAATCTTTCTTATAATATATAAAAATTACGTGTCCCTGTGTTTGTGTCCAATGGACTCCTCAGCTACTGAACCGATTTTAACCAAATTTTGCACGCAGTTTCAGTTTGGTCCACCTTAAATGATAGGATAGTTTTTATCTCAGTTTAGGACCGCAATATATTTTTTATTGCAAATTATCTATTTAGCTACCAGCTTTTCTGTATTCTTGGCTAAAATTCTTTAAACATACCCGGAATGCCACCACGTAATCTGCGGTTAAAAATTTGCTCACCCATAGTTCTTCTACGTAATTTAAATCCACCGAGATTATGCAATGGTACGCGTTTAGTTATCAAAAAAATCACCGGGAACATTATTGAGGCAATCATTTTGACTGGCAAGTTTAAAGATGAAGTAGTTCTGTTAGCACGTATCCCAATGACACCGTCAGACTCTTCAATACCCTTCAAAGACTACAGTTTCTATTCGTTTAGCTTTCGCCATGTCCATTAATAAGTCCCAAGGACTAACAATGTCAATTTGCGGTTTAGATTTAGAAAATCCATATTTTTTACCCCCCATAGGCAACTATAGGTCGCTTGCTCCCGTGTGGGAAAACCGCACAATCTATTTTTGTTTACAAGAGACAAATTAACAAAGAATATTGTGCACCGATTAGTGTTGAATTAAACTGAAATTAAAAATGCTTATAATTCAAAAAATAACAAATAATATTGGTTAATTATCTACCCTACCTGCATTATTAAAAAATAAAATGTTACATTAAAAAATAAAATGTTGCAATAGCAATTAGCAAATTTTTAATTAACTCAATTGTTACGAGCTTGAATACAATATTTCTAAGTACTAAAATGCTACATTTTTTGTTTCTAGCAAACTTAGGAAATTTTTGTTCGATTGTTTTCATATTTTGACCTTAAATTCATATTTATATAAAGTTGATCTCTATTACGGTAATAAAGTTTTTCGTTTCTATTGAAACATTATAGTTTAACCCATACCTTAGCCATAGCAACGCGTGGCCGGGTCAGCTAGTAGTCTATAAAAAAAAAGGAAAGCCCCAAGAAGGAGTTGTCCAATTGAGACGAAAATTGGTGGATAGGAAGACCCATCCATTTCCACTGGATATTAGGAAGGGCATTTTACACCCATCCTTGCCAGCATCTTTAAATCACTGCATCACTTCGACTCAAATGATGAGCAATTCTCCGATTTGTATAATCCACTTTTTTCAATCCAATGATATGACCTCTGTCATACTTGGAAAGTTATTCGTAATGAGCACGAATCCTGCAGCGAGGTATTTTTTAAGTTGTTGAAAGGTAATCTGAATCACAATCAAACCGAAAGTTTTAATAACAGTTGAAGAACTGCTCCTTATATATGTCTGCTGGATGCGCAGTTTCGATACGCTAGAGATGAAACTTTGCATTCATTGGACACCAAATTTCAATAATTTGCATATCTGTGCAAAACATTCATGCGTACGAAATTTCAAAACGATTGGATGAATGCTTCTTGGTGCGTCGATTTTTTTGTTATAGAATGTATATTTATCTTCATGTACACTTCTCAAAAAGCAATAATGTTCTCAATAATCGCTTTCCTTTATGATTTTGATCACTTAATTTTACAACATATAACATTAAAATAATACTAATATAATTAAAAATCTAAATAGATTTAAATTGCATTGACAAATACACATGTTACCTAGCTATGTATTACCATATAAGAGTAATGAAAGAAGTTCTCACTTTGTTGTCTTTGTGGGCTCACCCTTACTAGTGCACTTGGTGAGATAACTACTATCTGTACATAGGAGTTTAATTAATCATAAGAAATGTCAAGGATAATGGGGAGAGGGGAGTCCAGATCCCTCGGGAAACCCTTTATGTGCACTACTGTTTCCTTTTTATTTGTGCTTTTCAAGACATCCATATCAAAAATTGCTAATTTAGATGCTAATTTAATTTTAGATTTTCAAAAATTAATACAAACCATAGATCTAATTGACAAATTTAATATAAATATAAAATTATAAAACATATTTACACATACTAAAATAAAAGTGAACGAAACTTCCAGCAAAAAAGAAACTGCTCACTTTTTATAGTATAAAAACAAGACAGAACAAGCAGCATAATTACCTCGCATAATGCTTCAAAGAATGCATTTTTGTCTTCAACACTCCACAGTTCCCATGGACGGCGAGTTTTTGATCCAACTGCACTAGAGGATTTGACAGCAGCTAAAAGATTTTCAACATTTAAGCCTTAGTATTACTAAAAAAGTTTTAGAATTAAAAAAAAAATATTTTAAGAAAAAATACCTGAAGAATTCAAAAACAAATAAATAAAAGTAATAATAATCTTTTTTTCTAGCTCAAAAGGTATAATAATGAGCATTTTTTCGAACAGTTTTGAAAATCATGAGGCATTTTCAGTAATAAGTATTAAAATTGTTACATTACAAATAATTTAAAGAATACAAAATAAAAAATTTGGTGAAAACTCCACACTACTTCTTTTACATTTAAATTTCATAATAGATGCCTAAGTATTAAATTAGTGCCTTAGAGTAAGCATGATAAGAATTCAACCATTTACACTCCTGGTTTGTCGCGAATCAATGAAAAAAAAATTTTACAATGATTTATATTCTAAATATCTCAGATTTTAACATCATTCAGTGGATTATTCGCAAAATATCGCCAATAGGGCCAAGTTGAATCTAAATTCAAAAAATCAGTCCCCCCCCCCCCCCCAATTTGTTTCCAACTTGGTGATATGTTACAGAATTGGCGGCAAACACTTGGTGATCAAAAACTTGCTGATATATCGCCAAATGGTCCCGCCAAATCATATGATTTAAGCCTGCATTGAAACTTACAGATTTACACCAAAAAGGGATAAAAGAACCGTTGGGAATATTGGAATGCAATCACAAGAGGAGGGGCACAACTAGACCCCCCCCCTTGCTCCCCAGAGCCTAAATGCCAAACGAGAATCTTTTATGGCACATATCTTTTTTACAGGGTGCGGCAGAAAAACCCGGACAAAGATTTATTGTGATAATTTTTTTAAATAAAAGAAATTTAGCAAAACAACAATTAATGATGTTAACATAGACTTCTTACAATAATATACTCAGCCGGTTTCGAAGTGGCTTCCTTCAGCGGTGATACACAGATCCAAACGTAACTTGAAATTTTCTGCGATGGGCCGCAGCTCTTCCAGCGACAATCGGGCTCATTCTTAAAGAAGCAACTGCTTCAGCGATTCCAAGCTTTTGTGGAACTTAGTACAGGCCCTGGCCTCCAAAATGGACCACACACTGTAATCCATGGGATTCAGATCCGGTGAGTAGGGGGCTATTCCGTACAGGAGATGAAGTCTGAAAAATGGGTCCGTCACAAGTCCTGAGTCGTTTTTGTCCTGTGAGCCGGTGCTGAGTCCTTCTGGAACATCCAATTCTCATCACCAAAGTGCTGCTGGGCTCACAGAAGTACGACTGCCTGAAAAATGTTGCGGCAATACACTTCTTGGTTGATTTCGACTCCTTAATCCACAAAAACAAGAGGAGTTTTGCCGCTGTGGCAAATTCCTCCCCAGACCATCCCCGATTGTGGATTTTGGTAGTGTTTGACGATGGCCGATGTGCCAGGAGCTTCAGTGAACCAGATTCTGTCGTTTTGGCGGTTATGCCCCTGTTCGACAGGGAACAGCTTCTCATCTGTGAAGAGGATGCGCCTCCGTCTCTCACCTGCGGCCCGACGTTTGAGCTGGCGACATGTTTGAAGTCTTGGGCGCTTTTTCTCTTCAGTGAGAAGTTGCACTTTTAGGAGCTAGTAAGGCTTCAATTTGAGTTCTTGTTTAGCTATTCGTCGAACTGATCGGCTGTTTTTTCGATCTCACGAGCGGTTTTTTGAATGGAGTTCCTCAAATTTCGCTGCACTCGCTTCTTGATGAGCCTACGATTGGAAAATGCGTTCACGGTCCGTTTTCTTCTGCTTCCTGGACGGTGTAAGTCATGACCAAGCACTTTGTACCGGCTAATTGCATCGGAAACAGTCTGTCGAGGAATTTTGAGCAAACAAATTGACGTTTACAAGCTCGAAACAGTAAAAAAATAGCACCGCGTCTTTCTGTCATTCTGTAAACAAAACAACATTGATGAATACAAAATCTACACTGCACTCCTCAATGCAGGAAAACATGTAGAATCTTTTTAAAAAATAATTAGCTGTATACGGTAAAACATGTTGGTGTCGGGACGTGACAAACTTTGTCCGAGTTTTTTTGCCGCACCCTGTAATTATGCGAGATACATACATACGTACGTACATACATACAGAGGTCACGAGAAAACTTTATGTAATTAATTTGCGGATTGTCAAAAAGAATGTTAAGGCTGTTTATAGTTTGTAGGTAGATATGCATGTGCTGAAAAGTAGGAAAAACAATAACATTTATTCAGGGGGTGAGCAAAATATAAATTTAGGCTGAAACTTGAGTGAATTTTTGTTCGCAATCACAGTGCTTCCTTTACTATATAAAAGGAAATAAAAAAGAGTATTATATCACTTCAATACATCAATGATGTATTAATGCATCTTATAAATGTAGTACATTGCATTTTGGTCATTTATAATGATAAATGAATATTATTAGTACTCTAATTTTTATATTGCAAATATCCTAGTTCCAAAAATAACTCTCAAAAATATCATGATATTTTCAAAATAGATATTGTGATATATATTATCACATATATAGGCGAAACTTGTAAACAATGCAATTATCAAAATTAGATAGTTCAATATCGAAACATAATCCAGGCTATGATGTTAGTGACATGAAGAAGAAAGCAGGGGTCAACATAAAAAGAAACCAGGTACATTAACGGACCTTTTACAAAATCCCCCGAAATTCAAAAACGGACCCTTCACAATAATTTTAAAAAAAACACAAAAACGGACTCTTCACGAAAACTTGCGACTCAAAACTCAGGTTAACTATGTTGTCTTCTTTAATTTGATACATTTCTATTGTTCGAATTTCAACCATTAGTTGTAAACACATTTCAATTTTGCTTCCTCAAGATTATTGACAGGAATTGACCATCTTTGCATATTTGAAAACTGCTTCATTTATTAGCTTAACAAAGTATTCAATAATTAAAATAATAAATGTAATGTAAACTATTTTGAAATGAGTTAACACAAAAGTTAACATTGCCATTGTTAACTTTTAAATATTCCTATGCTATTGAGGTATATTTTTTAAAATAATTTTTTTAATTATAAACATGTTGTTGAAACAGATCCCTAGTTTTTGATAAAATAAATTTTCACAAAATTCTACTTTAGTTTTCACAAAATTCCAAAAAACGGGACCCGGACAAAAAAAATCTTACATTAACCCCTGAAGAGGAATGTTTTGTTCTTATTGACTGAAGCATGTAAGACTCTTACATTTCAAAAATCAAAAAACTATTGCATATTTTTGGAAACTTTCTCCTGAAGAAATATTTTCTATACCACACATTTGAATTTTCAATATAAAGCTTTTATACTTTTCTGAGGATCGATTTAGACAAAACCAAATGCAGGAAAAAATTAAATAAAGATTTTTTCAAAAATTCAAAAAAAATACTCTATTTTCAAAGGGTTTTTTTCTTATCACAATTGAATTACTAGGATACAAAAAATATTTCTTGGACTGAATTAGTCTGGGGCTGTGGGGTAAAATGCTCAAATTTGCCAAAAATTACATAAAATATTTTTTTTTCCTAATTAACATATAAAAATCCTTTGAGGAGCACAACGTGGGGTACCTCTGTAAGCAAAATTTCACCTTTTTTAGGAATTACTGTTTTTCTAAAAAAGTGCACTACAAATATACCCAGAAACATCATATTTTATTATGTGTATAGATTATTGTTCTTAAAACTCTATTTATTGGTAATAACAGTTTTCGGAAGTTTTTTTTTTTTTCTTTTAAATCCTTAATTTATGAAATATAATCAATAAACGGGTTTTTATTTATTTATTTGGTAAAATTTCTAGATTTTTTTTTTTTCATTCCGATTGAATGTTTAAGCAAAAAACTAAACAAAAAAGAATTGAAAGCAAAATAGAATGTGCAATTCAGACACCAAAAATTGATATTATTAGAAGATAAAAAAGAAACTCAAGAAGAATTGATATGCACATACTTGTAAATTATTAAGTCTCATGTACATATAATTATAAAATAATTACATCACATACAGTTCAAGAAACTTTAAAATTTTATTTACCTGGTTTTTTTAAAGCATCAATAGGATTAGCTTCTTGACGTAAGCGCTTATTAAGTCGATTACTGCTTCGTTGATTATTGATAAGTTTTGCACATTTATCCGAAACTTCAGTGTCAGCTTGAAATTCGAGTTCAGTTGATTCTTTGATTGGGATTCGAGACAACTGAACTCTTTGCCTTGAAATACCTGTCAGTTGATTATCAGAATCTATATCATTTTCAACAGCGTCTTCTCCTTCTGTCAGGTTATTTATAGGCATTCTAAAAACAAACAAATATTTTAACAATTATTCAATAATACATGTAATTGAGCAAATAGTTCATAAGAATAATGAATGTATTGGTAGAGGTTTTTCTAATGAAAAATTTAATATACAAAAACAAACTTATTGCATTTGATCTATGAAAGTTGTGGATAGTTGCCAACATGTCAACTTCAAAAATTTTACAATGCCCACTGGCTGTATTTGCACTTTTTTAACCAACACACAACAAACCATTAACATTTAAAGCAATACAATATTTTCAGATATTCACCTATAATTAATCTGTAATTTTATCAGCAATAAAAAGCAAGAGGGGGGAGAAAAACAAAGAAAGTCAGCAATAGCAATGATGATTTACAAAAGAAAAATATAGAAAAATAACACAAATTCAAAAGGTAGGCTTGCGCTGTGCACAATTCAAGAATACAAGTGTACACTTTTAAAACATTGTTTAATATTTTAATGCAAGATGCACCATTAATCTAAATCATTAAGAATATTTTTTGGAAGAAGAAACTAATAGCTTGTGTTATAATCTTACTTTTTCTTTTGCAAATTGATATAGCTTTCTGTTTTTGTTGAAACTATTTTAATTGAAATTCAAGCTTTTATAATCATATAATGTATCACATCTGTTTTATACACTGTTGCAACACCTTCTTTCTCAGAACAAATAAAACTGAAGCTACATGCAACAAATCTATGAAAATTTATAGAAAATTCATGTCCCTTTAGTTTCATGAAGCAACTTATGCAAGAAAGTTCAGTTGGTTAAAGGTTCAACAAAAAAAATATTATTTTGATGGGCAGGGCCGGCCTTAGCAAATGCGGGGCCCAATTGGAGAACTCTGGCGGGGCCCCTTTTCAAAATGATTACATTTAGTTTTAAGGCTCAAATGAATATAACTCTTTTTAAAATAAAAACTTTTTGTTTCGCAGTTTTTTTACAAGAAAAAAGAAATAATAATAATAAATCAATAGCTTGCTAAAACAAGCCATTACAGACTAACCTTTCTTCAGGGACGTCATTTCAAGTTTTTCCAGGGGGGAGGGGCAAAGGGTCCAAACTCAATGCAATTTCATCAGAAAACATCAAAAGCCACGCCCACTTATATGAAAATACATTAATTTCTCAAAGTCAGGCCCCCCCCCCATAAATGACGGGCCTGCCTTTCTTTCTATTTTATGCACCTTCCCTGACCCTTTCGTTGATGATGAAAAGACTACTTATATAACCGTTTCATATATCCGAAAAAGCATGTTGCATTTTTGATTATAATCCTAAGAACTAAGTCGTACTAGTGGCAGGCAAATAGTGGGATATATATGTTTAAATTTTGGAGAGCGCTAATGGGACCAAGCTTAGAATAATAATTTAGAGGATGGCAGGATGGAGACTCATGGGACTCTTCTAGACATTTTTCCTCGTTAATTTTTTTAAATGCAATTCTAAACAATCTTCGGTAAAGTCAGAGGAAGTCGAGAAATTCAGGCTCAAATTCAGACTCTCCTTTCTAAATATAAATTTTAAAATGATATTTGAAGACATTTTAGGCAGCGACCCAAACGAGAGAATATTTTTAAGGGGGAGGGTAGCACTTTGGAAAAAAAAATCCAACTAACCCATCTCTTTGAGGGCTCTTCCCCGAAAATTTTGGAAATTATAGTCCTGAAAACGCAGTTTTAGACGTTCTCTTAGAGGATTGATATTAGATGGAGGTTCCTCACTAGAAATGCTTTGAAATTGTTGCCTCAAAAACTAATTTTAAGTTACTTTTGGCCAAGTTATGGAAGAAGGAACGGGTACCCGTTCCTTCTCCCATAACTTGGCCAAAAGTTAGTCCCACGTTCAGAAATTTTCCTTGAAAATATTTCAAAATTATCTCTGGCGGCATTAAACAGAAAGTTTGGGATTGGGTGCTCTCTAGCAGAAAATTAAAAAAATTAAGGCACAAACAGGCAATTTTAGGATTTCCCTGGTTTTTTCAAGTGGGTTTGTTTTACAACTTTCTTGAGCTCATCGCCCCCTTTAAGACGCTGACTGACACTTATCGCCCCCTCCCCTTCTTCCTCGAAAAAACATAAGTAAGTGAACATCGATGTTATTAAAAATATAAGCAATTTTAACCAATCACTATTAAACTAAAAATATTAATAAATAAATAAAATGCCTTTAATTTTTTTTTATTTCGCAAAGCGAACTGACAAGCATTTGATGTGTAATATTTAACTAAGATCATCGACGTACTTTTCAAAAACAGAAGTATATTTTTCAAGAAATTATTTTCCTTTCTACACTGGAATCTGGGGGAATTACAATCATTGAAACTAAAAATTTGAAAGAAAATATATTGAAAATCTGAAAACTCATAAAATGGACAATGAATGACAAAATACTTCCTTCGGTTCAAGGAGGAAGCTCTTGAACTTTAATTAGTTTTTTCCTTAACTTGTGATTAATTGTCTGAACTCTGAAAACCGGTTTCGTACATGTTTACACACAAATTCGGTTTTCGCCATCCTTTTACTATTAGTGTTTTCTCTTCTAAATACCCATCGCCCCTTTAGAATTTACTGCCCCTTTGAGGAGGCCAAATCGACCCTTAGTGGGCGATCGCCCCCGGGTTGGAAATCACTGGGTTAGAGGGTAACGGGATAGAAGAGATCTCTACCAAAATTTTAAATCCCTAAAACGCCATTTTAGTCAATTGACCTCGTTGTTAGGGAAATTTTCTTCCAGAAATTTTCGGAAATTTATCTGAATATAGAAACAGAAATTTACTATTATACCAGAAGCGCTCTGAAGCTGAAGTCATAATATTGTAATTTTAAGTTATCTTTGGTGATGGGGAGATTTGGGGAGGGGGAAGGGGAGTTATCGCATGATCTCACCTGAAAATTTTAATTAAATTTGTTTAAAATTTGTTTAAATTTTTCTAATAATTTACCTGACAGTAGTAGTTTTGGGAATGTATCTGATAACTTCAATAGAATAATAAAGATGTCAAAAGTTTCAGAAAGTTCTATTACACCATAAATTGAACTAATCGTAGCAAACTACTTTCAAATGGATCAAACATCAGTTAAATACTGCCAAATAGCTTTTTATTTTGATATAGTTTTTTTTTTAAACATTTACCTAAAGGCGAAAATAATTTGTCGGTGCTGGGCCCCTTGCTCCTACACCATAAATTGAGCTAAACGCAGCACCATACTTTCAAACAGATTAAACATCAGTTAAATATTGCCAATTAGCTTTTTATTTTGATATAGTTTTTTTGTTAACATTTACCTAAAGGCAAACATAATTTGTCGGCGCGGGGCCCCTTGCTCCTACAGCATAAATTGAACTAAACGTAGCACCATACTTTCAAACAGATTAAACATGAGTTAAATATTTCCAATTAGCTTTTTATTTTGATATAGTTTTTTTTTCTCATTTACCTAAAGGCGAAATTAATTTTAACGGCGCGGGGCCCCTTGCTCCTACATCAGAAATTGAACTAAACGTAGCACCATACTTTCAGACGAATTAAACACCAGGTAAATATTGCCAAATAGCTTTTTATTTTGATATAGTTTTTTTTAAACATTTACCTAAAGGCGAAAATAATTTGTCGGCGCGGGGCCCCTTGCTCCTACATCATAAATTGAACTAAACGTAGCACCATATTTTCAAACGGATTAAACACCAGGTAAATATTGCCAATTAGCTTTTTATTTTGATATAGTTTTTTGTTAACATTTACCTAAAGGCAAACATAATTTGTCAGCGCGGGGCCCTTTGCTCCTACAGCATAAATTGAACTAAACGTAGCACCATACTTTCAAACAGATTAAACATGAGTTAAATATTGCCAATTAGCTTTTTTTTTTTTTTTTTTGATATAGTTTTTTTTTTTCTCATTTACCTAATGGCAAAAATAATTTGTCGGTGCGGGGGCCCGATTGGGCAAAATCGGTCCAATCGGCCTAAGACCGGCCCTGTTGATGGGGATGTTAACAGGGGCCAAACCTCCCAGAATTGAAGTCGGTCTAACCCCACTTAACAGAATTTTTTGTAAAACAATTAAAAAATATAAATATAAAAAGTGAAAGTAAAAAATATGTATGCAGTCTTTAAGTATATTAATTTGAGTACACAAATAATTCAATTTAGTTTTGTTTATATTAATGACGGAAAGTACAGGAAAGATAAACTTGCAACAACAATTTTTTTTTTTTTTTTTTGCTGGAAAAAGGCATCACATACGATTGCTCTTTGGTTCTACTTCAAATAACTAAAAATTAGAAACTTTTGACTCTCCTTGATACCTCGTTATTATATGGTGTTCATCAGTAGGATAAATGCTTAATTATAAAAAGGAGAGAATGGGTTAACCCTCTCGTGTGGTCAAATTGCCCTATATTCTTTATATATTGCATGCTAAACATTAATTTATTGCTATTATGTTTTAATGAAAAATTAGTCATTTGTAATAAAAGAATTGCTGAAAGCACATGTTATTTGATTTACTCACCTGAATGCAACCACATAAAGATGTTTGATGATAGTAGAATGATTTTGCACTAAGTGAAACTATCTTGCACAAATTACCAGAAATGCCCCTATTTTACTCATTGATTTACTTTCCTGAAAGAAGGAATTGAATTCACATTTAAAATAGAGCAAAAAAATTCAAGAAACAGTTCAAGATCATTAAAATAAAAATGTAGAAATGAATCAACTTTATTTTTAAGCAGTGCCCATATAACAATAAACATGCGCTACAAAAAAACAGCTCAAAGAATGTGTGAAGTAATTTGAGTGGCATTTTTCCCACTTTTCAAAAGAGTTTGTAAGCCATAGATTGACCAAACAAGCATGGAGTGACAAAGCATAGGTTGCATAGTTCACCACACAAGATTGAGTTACTCTGGATGCGGCTTTAATAGCTATGTTTTTTAGGGAGCTTCAACTATTAATTATTTTAAATGGAGTAACTCTTTACACATAACTGACAAATTTCTATCCAAGCTATTTCATCTCGTATATAAAAAGAAGTGCAATTAAAACTATAGATTATTAGTAAACAATATAGAGTGTATTATGCTAAAATACCCAGCAATTCTCTTTAAGATAGACTTATTGACTTTTTGAAATAAATCTACTATTTGGAATAAAATCTTTAAGTCCAACGAGATGTTGATCCTATTATTACAGACATAAGGTTAAGATTTTCTTTCATAACATTTGCCTACTGTAAACAGTAGCGCAGCTAGGAGGCCCAGCCCCTGTTTCAAACTTGAAATATTGCGCCCCCCCCCCCTAGCCCCTTAGAGGTCGCTTTGATAGGAGGTCATTGTGACCTCCCAAAATGTTCTGACTCCAAAAATTTTGATTTATTTATTCGAAAAATTTGCAGATAATGTTACAATCTTTTTTTTATTTTTTCTTTCTTTCAGCATTTTTAACGATGCTCAGCGTTCCCCCTCATGTTATGTGCATGATAATGCAAAATTACTGTTTTTTAACCCATTTTACCCCACCTGACCCTATTTAATTTTTCGAATATTTTTTATCATAGCTTAATTATAATTACTTCATGTTAATTTAATTGCTATGTCTAATTAAAATCAACTTTGTTTCTTGCCATCTGATTATCCACTAATTATATATTGCCTATAATACCTGGCACCAGAAGGCTATTCAAGAACGAAATGCTTTTGGCACGCCAAGCTGGGGGAAAGCGAGGGAGGCGGCACTTAACAGAGCAGGCTTTAAAGCCACACTACTGGCCTCATGCACCACTAGAGGTTAAAAGACTAAAGAAGAAGAATTTATAAAAGACAATCCCGAGTTATATGAGAAGGAAGGGAATATAGCATCCTCAGGCTTAAGACCAACTTTGGATATGTTTGAAAGAGTACAAAATATGAATTTGTTCCAGTCACATAGAAAAGTACAGAAAAATGGTTATAAAAAGATCTTAATTTTTACTTCTGAAAAAACAGATGTCTCCTGGAGAAGTAACAGTGAAACAACAGTGTTTAAAAGCAAAAGGAAGCTTTGAGCTACTAATAATCCTGAATACAGTAACTACTAATAAAAAATAGAAACTAATTTCATGTGTCCATTAACAAAAAATAAGTTTTAGGTTGAGCAAGGAGAGAGAATTTGAATTGATAAAATTGTATAAAAATAAAGTGAGAACAAACCCTAGGAACAAAATTAATGTAAGGGAGAAAGATTATACTAACAACGAAAAGGCATGAATGAAATTTGTAATTTTCAAGATTTCTATGGTTTGTTTAAAAATGACTTAAATCATTTTATTAAAATTGTGATTTAAATCAGTTGATTTAAATCGTTGACATCCTCATTTAAAGTGCTTTTATATCAGATTTAAATATTCATAAGCAGTTTAAGAAAAAAAAAATTTAGTTTAGAGCTGCATATTTAGCCCCATCGGGTATGGGTAGCCATTAATGATTTTTTTTTTAACTTGAGTTATATCAATGCATAATAGAGAAGATTTTACTCCGAGATAAGAGTTGAAGGTAAGCTTATTACTGAAATAGAGTACAATGGGCTATGACTGAACAATAAGTACAATACTTTGTTTCTTAAGCTCTGTAGAGAAGATCACCTGACCAAGATAAAAATTTAACTGTCCATGAACTCAAATAACTCATTAAATATTTTCTGCAAAAAAAGCTGTGCACTAACCACCCTATATCACCCTTCAGCAAAAATGTTTAGTTCTATGCAAATGAAATGCCACCATGTGATAATGATGACAGCTAAATCATAATTGATGAAAAATGTGTCAGCTTCAAATCTAGCAGCATCTACTGCTACACGAACAGTAGAACCAGGTAATGCAACAGAAAGAAAACTAGAATAAGTGAAGAACTTTGTAAAAAATATCAAAACTGTATGCACATTTTGAATTTTTTCAGCGCACAGCATTCCTATGTAGTATATACATCCTATGAAGTATAACTTAGTGGAATAAATGTTAAAGTATGAATACAACGCTTAAAAAGCACAAATACGCAGGGATACTGTAGACATGTGTTTCGGTGTTACAAGGAACGCCTTTTTCAAGTTTGTATTTCTTATCTGAGTCTAGAAGTCACTAATATCCTTTCCCATCACTGGACCAGATTTACTGGTCATAGGAGTGTTTGGAATAACTGAAAAAGAGCTTTGGTCGTTTTTATTAGTTTTTGTGGATTCTTCTTGGTCATTAACCTTTAGCCAATGGCGGTACAACTGTTGTACCAACAAAAAGTATTCTCTTCTCCACCTTACCCCACCTCTTGGTGTTACGCCTTAGGTTTACCACACGAACCCTTCATGTGGGTGCCATGGACCAATCTAAGGCATAACGTTAAGAGGTGGGGCAAGGTGGAAAAAAGAGAGCACTTTTCTTTGGTACAAAGGTAGCATCTACGATGGCTAAAAGTTAAAGTGTAAAAGAACAATTACTAAATAAATCTTCCCATTTGCCCTGAAGTTTTTTGAGTTAGCTTCGTTTAGATTTTTTGGGTCCCCAGGATTCTGAAATTATGTGTAACTTGTGTCTCTTTTCGACAAATTTTGCGTAAAAAACGTTATAGTGCGCAAATGAAAAGCCATAAAAATATAAAGCTCTATCAAATTTTATCAGATGTTTTTTAACTTCAACAATTTGACTTTCTGGAGAGCCCATTAAATTAATTCATCTGATAAAATAATTTTAAGTGATATTCCTAATAGATAGGATCCTAATATATTTAACAGTTTTTTTTCAAAAACCAGTCAAACGACACGCTTGAAATAGCTTAAATCATGGCCGCACTAGATCTATACTGGCTGTCACAATCGCTGAATTTTGTGGAAACTGAGTTACGTCATGTAAAGTTTAGTGATACAGCGCCATCTAGCGCTATGAATCTGAAAATTACTTGATGTTACCTTGGCGCGCTTGGTATATATTTGAAAATGCATCATCATTTTAGCTTGACAGTTTTTCGCCAGTATTTTTGCTTAATTAAGTTTCAGTTTCAAAACACTACAGAATAGCTTTTTAAAAAGTGCCCCGTTTTGATGTGGGATTATTTTGAAGCAAAAACTTATGTTTTATTTTTTCATTTTGTTTTTTTATTCTATCGCATTTTAATTCAGAGGTGATATTTTTTTTTTAATTTAAAGCGCCGCGTTTTATTCAGGGAATATTTTTTAATAGTAGAAATTATATTTTTGTTCATTTATTTATTTTTGTTATTTTTATACATGGGTGTGAATGGAACAAAAACACATTAATACATAACAATTAGTAATTATTTTGTAATTATTTGTAGTAATTAGTAATTATTTGTGCATTTCATATACAAAAACTTTTAATTATATTTCCTTTCACGAAATTATAACATAAATTCATATTAAAGCTTTTCAATTTGCCTCTAGGGAAAAAAGAGCCCAAATTCCTTATAAAAGATTAATAAGCGACCTTATTTTTCGGAGGTTAAAAATGGTGGTGCACTAATAAATCGGAAATAAGCGGTAGTCGGCAACTTTGCAGATTATACTGTATGTCAATCTTGGCCGATTAATTAGCTTTAATGTAAAAAATATGTTTACAATAAAATTACTTTGAGAGCTTAGAATATATGTAATGTAACTATGCTTAATGAATTGTTATCAATTAATTGGCATTTATTTTATTTGTTTATTTACTTATTTATTTGTGCATTTATTATTATTATTTATTTATTATTATATTTTTAACAATAACGATGTTACTTACTGCTTTCACTTCCCATTGAATGGCATTTCCTCCTTTTCAGAATGAAGGAAGTGCGATAAATATCCTTAGAAAGCTCTTGCGAGAATGCGTAAAAATAGATCTGATGCAAAATCTCGCGAACACGATGATCAATATTAAAATAAAACTATTTAGGCCCTTTTATTATTTTTTGCTTTTTTCCCAAAGTCATTACGAAGTCAAGTAATCTAAAAAAAAATCAATTTCAGTAAGCTGATAATAAACGACTAAAATACAAAACATAAAAATTTGCTCTCATATAGTTCAAAATTACTTACAAATTGAGATCTAACATTTTCTAACCATGGTGATATCATTAAAAAATTCTGCGTAATAAGTTTCTCACCATTAATAGAATGAGGTCGCCGGGTATGAAAAGATATTTAAGTACAAATTGAAGGACAGAATTAATAAATTTAATAATAAGGCAGAGAAGGTAAGTAATTTTCGTTTTTTTTTTTTTTTTTTTTTTTGTTAGCAGAAACATAATGAACATTGCAGAAATTGAGCACAGTGAAATAACTTACTATACGAATACAGAACATAAAAAATAGCTTCCTTTCAGTTTGAAAGTAAATTTTGTAAAAATTTTCCTGTACCATCTTCTAAACTCTGTAAACACATCAGAAAAATTATGAATAAGGAGCGCAGGAAGTTTCATACCACAATGTCAGCACACCGTGAGCAATGAAATATTATACACAAAGTGATTGAAGATAACACTGGTTACGCCGCTACCAGCATCCTGGCAAACAACCTTACCTAAAAGTTGAGTACATCTTCACACTGGTAACAAATCATACTTTACCCTAATCTATTATCTCCACGCTTTTTAAGTATTGCGGTACCATGTTTCCGGGCCTCTCTTTGTTGCCCTAAAGTATTTTTAGCTGCAAGTATTTTTTAGCTAGAGTGAAGATATACTCAGTTTCTGTGTGAGGTAATTTATCTGCAACTCGACTACAGCTATTCCGACTGATGAGCTCAAAGCAAGGGCGAAACTGCAGCCTTAAAATGCTGTAAAAGAGCTGTTCTTTATTGCTTGCAATTCTGACTTAGCTCCATTTGTGAGATGATATTTTACCATCTTAGCTTTGTTGAAGTATGATCTGTCTCGTGCAACAAAACAATATTGTGATGCATTAATTACAAAACAAGAAATTCCTACTTTAATGCAGATTGAAAAAGCATTTCCTATTAACTGAAAACTATTTATTACTTTATTCAGTATGATTTTGTTCATTTTGCTCAGCTTTATTATTTGCAAAGGATAAATTTATTTTTAGTTGCGGAAATATTTTTTTGTTTTTGAGCAATACCTTTTCCCTTCTATTATTTTATTTTCTCGGATTATTTATGACAAAAATTCTTATAATTTGCTGATTATATATTTTCCAGTGTTTGATAAGAAACATTACACTTTGTTTATGCCATTTTTCTACTGGGTTTATCGATACAAATTTATTAGTTTATTTTCTGAAATGTAAATTTATGCTTCAATTTAACATTATATTTGCTACAATTAGTTTAAAAATTTGTAAACTATGCATGTAGCGACAAATGAGCATGTAGCAAAAATCCTTCAAATTTGACCAGAGGCAAAGCGGTAGCGGGTAACGATAGTATGCAATATGTTTTGCATCCAGTTATTTTGAGGAAACAAGAAATTTCTTTCAGTATACATTGAGCCAAGGGGATTCCTGCAGCAGAAAAATGCGTCTATAATACATGCAATTATTAGGTGAATCATAACAATGTTTGTTCGCCTTAGTTTTCCCACAAAAATAACCATTTACTACAAATTAAAGCCCAAATATTCCCCCCCCCCCCTGATCAATGGTGCAGTCCTCTCCAAATACCACAAAGATCCCCAAGAGTGCGAGAGCCCCTTACCCAAACACCTCCTCCACTGAAAAATTCAATGGCGCAGTCTGCGCCATGACCCTCCCCCGCTCACCTGATTAAATTTGAAGTGAAAGTTTCAAAATGAAAAATAGTAGAGCCTGCTTAACGAAATAGCCATTTTGCCACAAGAGAATTCTAATTAGATATTCTATAATCCGTGATCAAATTAATGCATTACAACGGTTTGGGACATTGAAAATATATTGTATTAAGCGGGATATTCTTTTAACCACCGATATTTTAATAAGCGGACTCGACTGTATTCTGTAGAACCCATTTCACAGGTTTTTAATAACACTTGACATCCTAATATGAGACTTGATACACAAGAGTGAAAATATTTAAAGAATAAATGGATTTTTAGAAGGAAAAAGAAAGAAAAGAAATAAAAGTCAATTTTTCCCTTGCACTTGTTTTATTTCAGTTCTTAAAATACTTCTTTAGGTAGTAAAATTGTGAAGATACAAATGTTTCTAAAAACTCAAAATTTTGCCATTTGACTGATTCTTAAAAGAAGCAATTCAATTAATACATATGTACCATTTAAAATATATTACATCCTGTTCAGAATAAATGACTAACATATGAATGCATATACACAAAAACAAACTAGTAGCACATTTTTTCAATTAACACAAGAATGCATTTAAAACATACTTTAAGTTTTGTTGTCAGAAACATATATACATAATATTTTTCAAAAAAATAATTTAACAGTAGAAGTGCATTTAGTTTATATGTTATGTTTCATTGGAGCCGATAATGTAAATAAATGGAAAATGTTTAACAACAAAAAGCAATTCTTAGTATATAGTATATGTAAGTTCAAATATTCGTTTATAAGAGGGTGCAATGCCCTTTCATTTAAAATCATTTATAAAGTAGCTTATGCATTCAGCATTTAAGCAGTACGAAAATTTTTAGCAAATAAAGAAAACAATAATAAAACTGCATCGATGATTGAGTGAAGACGAAAGTAATGGAATTCTTACTCGGAATACTTTTCGTGTGTGAAAAGTTTTGATCAAAACAACGCTATGCGCTTCGATCTACAATATTTCTGTATTTCACTTATACACTGAAAGAGCATAAAATAAAGTTGGACTAAAGATGAGAGATATATGAATTTCTCTTAATATTTTAAAAGTTGCACATGCAAAAAGAAATTTTATGTCCATCTTTGTTTAATTTAAAAATTTTTGGGGTACAGAAATCACACATACACAAATAATGTATTTTGATGCCACCCCCGAACTAATTCTAGCAACAAAAGGCAAAATAACTTTTGAACTAATGCAATTTCGATAGAATTTTCTTAAAAAGAATTTCTTTGAATCATAAATTTTCTAAATTTTGCAATTCGGTTTGATTTATGCAAAATTTAGCGGAAAAAAAATCATATGTATGTTCGAATACAGTGACCGATTACGTCAGTGATTGCATGAGTCACTCTATGGACTCTATTCACATGACGTATCTAATAGGTATGCAGTGCGAACCCAAGCAGCAAAGGTACGTATAGTAAACGTTTTTAAAAAGTTTACAAAATCAAAAAACGTTTTCTTTGAAAAAATGTCGTTTTAAAAACGTCAGTTTTTTTTCTGAAACGTAAATGCTTATTTTTAGACCTTTTCTAAACATTCACAAAAATCATAAGCAGAAAAAGGTTTCTGAATGTCGTTTTGTAAACGTAAATTTGAACTAAATAAACGTCAGTGACATTTTTTCAATGAAGAATTCGATCGTCTGCAACATTTGGTTCAATTTTCTTGTGAAAGAAATTAATTCTAAGGTTTGTTTGTTTTAACTTTTCGCATTCTCCGTATCAGTTTAATTGCATTTTAATAAAATGTTCAGTGTTGCCGAGGAATAATTGTCGACTTCGGATCCACCGACGGTGGTAATTTTCCACGAAAATTGGCTCACACCAAAGAAAACGGAGGCATTTTGTTTTAACAGATCATGGCTACCAGGTAGCCATGAACAGATGGTGAATTCCCTGACGATTCGTGCGGATTAATTACATTGCGGAAAATATTATATCATACAGGTTAGTTTATATTAGTATCATCTCACATTTTGTAAGATTTTTTGTAATTTACTTTATATTTGAAGCAGGTAAACAGTATAAGATGTCTTTTTACGAATATAAAGTTCTGTTTCTTTTCCTGTTCAATATTTATTTTTAACTCTACAGTCAAACCTCGTAAATCTTGTTTGATGCATAAGTGTATTAGTTTCAGTATAAGACTAATTACGGTTAAAACAAATCAACATTAAGATTCCTTGGAATTTGTTTTGACGAGATTCGATTGTTGTGTATTGAAAATTAATCAGTGATACGACTTTTTGTCTTTTTGTCTCATTTGGTTACTGGTTTGTACAAGTTTCAAAAAAGAAATTATTTTGTCAAAGTCACATAAATTTTTTAAATGATTTATTTTATTTATTTATTTTTAATTTCCGTGTAGCAGGCTTCTTTGAAAAAAAATGTATTTTTAACCCAAGTACTTTTCATTACGTTTTACTATACACCTTTTTTATTCTGTTGCAAAAATCATCTTCAGAAAATAATATCTGAAAATATGGATGGTAAAAGTACAGATTCGAAATAAATCTTTTCGTAAAATTTATTTTGGTATAACTTCTGTTAGTTTGTTAAAAAACGTACGCTACGCACTTTTCGTGATTCGTCATTGCGAAAAATATAGTTTGAGGGACAACTGTTTAAGTTTAAATTTATTTGCTTATTTATTATTATTTCTAGAAAATCACCCGTCAAGGTATAACGAGTGAAAAATGCTTCACTGGGACATGGCTGTCAGGGGCAGCCACACTTGAAAGAAGCAACTTCTTGTCCGGATGTATTTTGAAAATCATCTATGGTTTGCCAAAAATTGGAGAATTTTTCATTGTTGGTTGCGAGTTTCATTATTGGTGAAGACAGCGTTTAGTGATGCTTCTCTGATTATGGCTGTAATTATATGTTGTCACCATATATACAATACTAGCCGGGTACCCGGCCCTGCCCGGGTTTCTGTGGGTGTAGGGTGGTTTATTGAAACTCATTCATAAATTTCCCAACACTAAAGTGCATATCTATAAACATAATAGCTACTTCTGTAAACAATGGCTATGTTATGGATAAACTATAAAAAAAAAAATAATGCAAGCTAAAAAAAATAGCAAACTACAAATAATGTTTGAGTAAATAGGAAATGTTATAAGCTTGGTATATTAAAATAAATATATATTTACAGTATCAATCGCACTGAAATTAACCATTTCCAAATATTGCTCGTTAAATAAGTCCCATTATTAGTTTCTATCCTCGTGAGAACATTGGTGAGGTGAAAACATCTTATGTACCTAACTTAGAAATTTTTTTGACTATAAACACTTTCTGTTCTCTAACTATTGCCAAAATCAATTCCCTTTTTATTTACCACGTTAGCGATTATTGGCATAAATGAATATAAAAATCCTAAGAAAGCAATAAATTTCATACTTACCCCAGTGAAGCCTAGGTTCAAAATTTTCACCATGATTACTATTAATATTGTTGTTGCATGGCAACCAAATTTTTGCAACAATGCACTGAAAATTTAATTATTTAATGGGGAAATTAAATGAAATTTACTATTTTCCATAATAACTTTTTTAAACTAAGCTTTTTAGAAATAAATTATAGCTTATCCTGCTCTCTGTTACTGTAGCTATCTACCGGTGCAAAAATGGTTAAAATCGGTCCAGTAGTTTAGAAGATTACCCCGGACATACGTTTTCAAAAGTTGTCTTTTATGTATATAGATATATATATATATATATATATATATAGGGTGTTCCAAGTCAACCTTCATGACCTCTACCTTCGCAACCGTTCGTCTCGCTCTTTCTATATAACATGTGGGAGGGTCCCAAAAACATGTTATCTCCCCCGAGAGCCTTGAAAGAAACCAAGAAAACACAGAACACTCACCTTCAAACGGAAGGAACAAGGAATGTTTACATTACAGTGTTTGTACCAGTGTCACTTTTGTTTTTTTAAAAATTTTCTTTTATTTATTTTTATTTTCAGGAAAATCACGCAAACGTCAAAATCACGCAAACGTCAAAGACAAAGAAATAGAAGATTACATAAAAGTATGGCTGAAAAATGCACCGACAAGGCTAAGGAAGAACTTAACAAAGGTCTATGAGACAAAATAGTTTTCGTTAAATAATCCATCCCCTAAGGGCTGCTTTTAAGGAACTATATTTATGTATTTGTATATATTTATGTAAAAAAAAAGTGTTCTTAGGTATAATTTTACAGAGGAGGTAAATTTCAATCATTGCTTGCATGTAAATTAAAATTTTCAAAAATGTCTTAAATACCGCTATTAAAAAGTTCTAAGTTCAAAGAAAAGTTTCAAGTTCATCAATTTCTATTCAGCTGGACTTTTGCTGGTTTTGTGGTTTGAAGTCACGCCTTCAACTGCAAATTAAAACTGTCTAAATTCTCATTTATTGAAAATAGGAGGAACTACGATTATTTTAAATGTGTTAGTTAAAAGTATATTTGAGCACATTTTGATTCCCTGTGTGACTTTCGAAGCAAGACATTTTCCAGGGGAGGGGGTAATCACTTTTTTCTTTTCGCTCATACTTCGAGTGCAAATGTAAAAGGGTTGTTTTTTTTTTTTTTCAACCTCCGTTTTTTTCGTAAAAAAAAAAAAAAAAACTTTTGAGGATACAAAAGATTGTTTGGTCAAAAAAAGTATTGTACAATGCAGGTTATTTCTCTAAAAAACCACCATGACGATTGAGGCATTAGTCATATCTGAGACCAAGCTTTGAAAAAGCCTCCTCATCACATGTTGCCGCCAATGGTTGGAAGTGAGTTGTGACTAGAGATGCAAAAAACCCGTAGTTTTTGAGAGCCGGGAAAAAACCCGGGAATTTTGGGGAATAAACCCGGAATTTTGGGGAACATTGGGAATTTTGAATGTAAACAAACATAGAAATTTTTTACATAGTTGTTATGCCTAATGTGTGAGTAAAAAATAAGGACTACGTCAGAATTTGAGTTAAAAATGCAATAACTTTTAAAACAGTACTGTTATTAAAAGTGTCACTACCTTTGGAGCTCTTAAAAAAAGACAGAAAAAAAAATAATGCTGAAATTTTTTTTTAATTTGATAAAATCCACTCAGACAACCTTATCTATTGGAACAAAGTTAATCAAGGGATGTTTTAAAGGAGGTTAAATATATGACATACATCGAAAAAACTTTTAAGCAATTAGCTGCACTTTTAGAAAGCAAACTCAACAAATCATCTCAATTTTAAATTATGCCCCGTGACAAAACAAACTCAAGATAGGGCCTCTTTCACTTATTATTTTGAAATATTTTTCTGATCAGCAATTCCATATACTGTAAAACATAACTATAGGAAATATCTTTTGAATATATCTAAGGGTAATAAATACAAATTTCAAAACCACTTTGAAAACTCCCGGGAATTTTCAAAATTCCCTTCCTAAAAAACCCAACTGGGTTTTTTCCACCCTTTGCATCTCGAGTTGTGACGGTGTCTATAAGTTCCACGTCAGTTTGGAATCGTTGGTTACGGACCAGTGCTTCCAAATTGACTTCAAACTGAGTACAACTCCTTTAGTTCAGCGGAGTTCAGTACAGGGAAAAGATAAAAGTTCCTTGGTGCTAAATCTGAAGAAAAGTGGATTTTCGAAAATGTCCCATGGAAACTGCTGAAGGAGCCGTCGGGTTACACGAATACTGTAAAGAGGGTCTTTGTCTCCTTGTCAAGGGTCTGAACAATTTTAGTGTCTTGCACTCAGTTTGCAGTCAGTTTGGAAGCACTGGTTCCCAATCAATGCTTCCAAACTAATGTGGAACTCAAAGACACCGTCACAACTCACTTCCAATCATTGGCGGCAACATGTGATGAAGAGACTTTTTCAAAGCTTGCTCTCAGATATGACAAATGCCTCAATCGTCATGGTGATTTTTTAGAGAAATAACCTCCATTGTACAATTCTTTTTTGACCAAACAATCGTTTGTATCTTCAAAAGTTTTTTTAAAAGAAAAAGACGGAGGTTGAAAAAAAGTAAAAATAAATAAAACAACCTGTCACGTCGTACAATATGCTGAATGCTCAATTTTTTAGAGGTGCGCAGGGGGGAGTAGCAGAAATTTTAAACGGATGCCTGTACCCATGTTGTTATTCTTAACATAACATAACGGATGTACATTTTATTCATAGAGTTGTGGCTGATCTTGTTCTTGTGTTAAATATATATTTCATTTTAATTTTCTTTAGCATTAATGTTTAGCATTTATATAACTTAAAATTTAGATTTTTTGCGATGTCTTGTGTGCTATTTTTGTGTGATGTGCTAACATCAGTTGAATAAAACATTTTTGCAATTGGCAAATTTTGTTACGTTGTAATTTTTAAATAGAGTATATTTTACATATTCGTTGTTTTCGGAATTGACTGAACTATACTATGTAGTCTCGAGCATCACATCTTTTTTCTATGAAAGGTAAAATTTCAAACTGTGAACTACGTTTTCCTATATACTTCAATGGTGGTTCTTGAAAATTGGGTATGGTTTGCGGGTCTTTTGTCCGCGGTTTTATTACTCTGTTACAACTTGATTTTGTTTAAATGTTAGAAATTTCACTGTTAAATTTTTCTTTTGTCTGTTTAGCATTTATAAATTGAAATGTGAATTTTCAGTGTCGCACTCTTTGTTTTGTGTTTTATTTATTGTGTGTGCAAACAGTGGAATTTAAAAAAGAAAATTCAGTTTCTTTCGTTGAATTACATTTTTTTATTCAACTGCTATTTAGCACATACCATAAAATAATCACGAAACAGAATGCGACACTGAAAATCGAAATCATAAATACTAAACAAACAAAACAAAAATTAAACGGTATGAATTTTTAATTTTAAAAAACATCAAACTAACAGAGTAATAAAACCGGGGACAAAAGACCCGCAGACTATCCCCAATTTTCAGGAACCACCATTGGAGTATTTTAGAAAACGTTTACAAAACGCATTAAAAAAAAAAGCGAAAAAACGTTTACAAAACGATGCCAGATGACGTTTACAAAACGCATATAAATTATCTGAAAAGTCGTTTACAAAACGATGCCAAATGACGTTTACAAAACGCAAATAAGTTAGTCAAAAAGTCGTTTACAAAACGTACGCAATAACGTTTACAAAACGTCTACGAAAAGGTCTAAAAAAACGTTGCCAAGTGGCTCGTTTAGACCTTTCAATTGACGTTTTCGACAGACCTTTTGTAAACGTTTACTAAACGTACCTTTGCTGCTTGGGAACAGTGAGATTCGCATCAAAATGGATCCCACTGTAGGATTAGACGATTTTAATTGGTTGAAATGGTTGCCGTAAAAAGAATCCACTTTCAACATGGAAATCCCACAGCGGCAGAAAAGAAGGTGAGCAAACTGCAAGATCGATGGCATGGTAAGGGCCGAATTCAAGTGAAACACCATTGCAATCGCTTCGAGGCGATCGCAATAGACCAAATTGCAATCGCTACTGGAAGTCGAATTACAATAGAATCGCATCTCGTAGAGATTGTAACGTTTCACTTAAATCCAAATTTGGAAATTTGCGATTGCATTGGTGAGTTGCGATCGTCCCTGTTTCATTTGAATTCCTGCCTATGTCTGCGTCGATCGGAAGATAGAAATAAGTATTTTCACCATTGTTCAGACTCATAGAGTCTTCTATTATCAACCCTCTACCCAAGCAGCAAAGGTACGTTTAGTAAACGTCTACAAAAGGTCTGTCGAAAACGTCAATTAAATGGTCTAAACGAACGTGGCAACGTTTTTTTAGACCTTTTCGTAGACGTTTTGTAAACTTTATTGCGTACATTTTGTAAACGACTTTTTGACTAACTTATTTGCGTTTTGTAAACGTCATTTGGCATCGTTTTGTAAACGACTTTTCAGATAATTTATATGCGTTTTGTAAACGTCGTCTGCCATCGTTTTGTAAACGTTTTTTCGCTTTTTTTTTTTTAATGCGTTTTGTAAACGTTTTCTAAAATACTCCAATGGTGGTTCCTGAAAATTGGGGATTGTCTGCGGGTCTTTTGTCCCCGGTTTTATTACTCTGTTACAGTTTGGCGTTTTTTAAAATTAAAAATTCATACCGTTTAATTTTTGTTTTGTTTGCTTAGTATTTATGATTTCGATTTTCAGTGTCGCATTCTGTTTCGTGATTATTTTATGGTATGTGCTAAATAGCAGTTGAATAAAAAAATGTAATTCAACGAAAGAAACTGAAATTTTCTTTTTTAAATTCAACTGTTTGCACACACAATAAATAAAACACAAAACAAAGAGTGCGACACTGAAAATTCATATTTCAATTTATAAATGCTAAACAGACAAAAGAAAAATTTAACAGTGAAATTTCTAACATTTAAACAAAATCAAATTGTAACAGAGTAATAAAATCGCGGACAAAAGATCCACAAACCATACCCAATTTTCAAGAACCACCATTGGAGTATATAGGAAAACGTAGTTCACAGTTTGAAATTTTACCTTTCATAGAAAAAAGATGTGATGCTCGAGGCTACATAGTATAGTTCAGTCAATTCCGAAAACACTGAATATGTAAAATATACTCTATTTAAAAATTACAACGTAACAAAATTTGCCAATTGCAAAAATGTTTTATTCACATCACACAAAAATAGCACACAAGACATCGCAAAAAATCTAAATTTTAATTTATATAAATGCTAAACATTAATGCTAACGAAAATTAAAATGAAATATATATTTAACACAAGAATAAGATCAGCCACAAGTCTATGTATAAAATGTACATCCGTTATGTTATGTTAAGAATAACAACATGGGTACGGGCATCCGTTTAAAATTTCTGCTACTCCCCCCTGCGCACCTCTAAAAAATTGAGCATTCAGCATATTGTACGACGTGATAGGTTGTTTTATTTATTTTTACTTTTTTTCAACCTCCGTTTTTTTCTTTTAAAAAAACTTTTGAAGATACAAACGATTGTTTGGTCAAAAAAGAATTGTACAATGGAGGTTATTTCTCTAAAAAATCACCATAACGATTGAGGCATTTGTCATATCTGAGAGCAAGCTTTGAAAAAGCCTCCTCATCACATGTTGCCGCCAATGATTGGAAGTGAGTTGTGACGGTGTCTATGAGTTCCACATTAGTTTGGAAGCATTGATTGGAGACCAGTGCTTCCAAACTAACTGCAAACTGAGTTCAAGACACTAAAATTATTCAGACCCTTGACAAGGAGACAAAGTCCCTCTTTACAGTATTCGTGTAATCCGACGGCTCCTTCAACAGTTTCCATGGGACATTTTCGAAAATCCACTTTTCTTCAGATTTAGCGCCAAGGAACTTTTATCTTTTCCCTGTACTGAACTCCCCTGAACTAAACAAGTTGTACTCAGTTTGAAGTCAATTTGGAAGCACTGGTCCGCAACCAACGATTCCAAACTGACGTGGAACTCATAGGCACCGTCACAACTCACTTCCAACCATTGGCGGCAACATGTGATGAGGAGGCTTTTTCAAAGCTTGGTCTCAGATATGACTATTGCCTCAATCGTCATGGTGGTTTTTTAGAGAAATAACCTGCATTGTACAATACTTTTTTTGACCAAACAATCTTTTGTATCCTCAAAAGTTTTTTTTTTTTTTTAAGGAAAAAAACGGAGGTTGAAAAAAAAAAAAAAAAAACAACCCTTGTACATTTGCACTCGAAGTATGAGCGAAAAGAAAAAAGTGATTACCCCCTCCCCTGGAAAATGTCTTGCTACGAAAGTCATACAGGGAATCAAAATGTGCTCAAATATACTTTTAACTAACACATTTAAAATAATCGTAGTTCCTCCTATTTTCAATAAATAAGAATTTAGACAGTTTTAATTTGCAGTTGAAGGCGTGACTTCAAACCACAAAACCAGCAAAAGTCCAGCTGAATAGAAATTGATGAACTTGGAACTTTTCTTTGAACTTGGAACTTTTTAATAGCGGTATTTAAGACATTTTTGAAAATTTTAATTTACATGCAAGCAATGATTGAAATTTACCTCCTCTGTAAAACTATACCTAAGAACACTTTTTTTTGCATAAATATATACAAATACATTAATATAGTTCCTTAAAAGCAGCCCTTAGGGGATGGATTATTTAGCGAAAACTATTTTGTCTCATAGACCTTTGCTAAGTTCTTCCTTAGCCTTGTCGGTGCATTTTTCAGCCATACTTTTATGTAATCTTCTATTTCTTTGTCTTTGACGTTTGTGTGATTTTGACGTTTGCGTGATTTTTCCTGAAAATAAAAATAAATAAAAGAAAATTTTTAAAAAACAACAGTGAACTGGTACAAACACTATTTAGAGATGAAAATACTTAGTTAAACAACAACTAAAACTAACTGTTAAGCTAAACTTAACTGTTGCGAACCATCATATTAACATTCAAGTAAATTTATGAAAAACATGATTCTTTTTCATTAAATTTTCAAGAAGCAAAAATTCCGAAATACTTACGGAGTTAGCGCGTGCGGCGCACAGTGGAGTATTTGACTGAAAATCCTGGCCAAAACTATTTCGGAATTTTCGCTCTTCTGAAGGGATACCCTTCTGTGCGTTTGTGCGCTGTACAGCGAAGCTATCCAGCTTACAGCTATGAAACTTGGTACACAAGCTCTCTGAAAGGTCAGATGTTGTAACCTGAAGCTCGGTTTTAAAAATTTAATTTAGAAAAAAAGTTATTTAATGCTTTATCCATGTTTTCGACTTTTACGAGTTTACGACCGCAAAAAGGTTTCTAGTAAACGTAGGAAGAAAAACAATGCATCACCATTTAGAGCAAATCAATGTCTTTAAAAGTCTAAATTGTTTGAAGTTTTAACGTATTTTCCCGATTTTCCAGGAATTTCCAAAGAAAGGTCACTTTTTCGACGTTTTTTTAATTTATCAATCAACGTAAATTAAAATTCATGCATCCGAGAATCTAATGGTGTTATTGCTCTGAAACTTTTCAAGAATACAATATAAACATTTCACCTTCATTTAAAGCAAAAACGGTGAAGTTAGCTTGCTTCATTGATTTTTAATGAATTTTTTTATAGAGAGGTGAAAGAAATATTTTTACCGATTTTCGCTCTGGAACGTTCTTGCCGGAGCAGCTGGCTACTTGCCAAAATCTAGTTTGGAGCAAAAATGGAATAAGAAAGCGCATTTTATACGATGTACTTCTTGTCATTTGAAAGAACGCACTGTAATTAATACTTGTTTAAGAAAGAATGCACTGTAATTAATACTTGTTTATGAAAGAATGCACTGTAATTAATACTTGTTTATGAGAGAAAAAAATGCTGTTTACATAGCCCAGTGTTCTCTGCAAAACAAATTTGAACCTTTTTTTTTTCTTTTCTGAATTCTAGTACTTAATCCATCGGTTATAATCGTTAAAATACTAAGTTTTCCATGCACAAGAAGAAAAAACTTTTTTAATTAAAAAGGACATCTTTTAATTATCTCATACAATGATTTGTTTGTGATTTCTATTTCCTTCGTAGAAGATCCTGAAGAAAAAACGAACATGTACAAATCCAAAAGAAAAAACGTAAATTTACTTAATTCAGTTTAAACCTATTTTAAGCAAAATGGGGCAAAAAGGGGCAACTTTTTTTTTCAAATACGTTTTAAGGGAACCTTAAGCTTAATTTTGATACCCGAACTTGCGTCCGGAAATGCCCGGAACCCATACAAAAACCTTTCTTTTTAAAAATTTTACTGAAAATAGAGCGATTTTTTTAAAGTTGTGTAAAACACTATTAAAAAAATATTTCCCGAAGCAAATTCTACATGGATTGCACATCATATTAAAGTACATACCTTCGTCTTCCATATTCATTAGTGTTATTCTATAATTTCGAAATAAGCCACCGAATACAGCGCATTGAATGTGAGCAACAAACGAAGCTTCCAGGAAAACAGCAGCGCAGATTCCACATCGACTGAGTTTGAAGCATTCGTATGGGTCTTAATCACAGTGGAAGGGGTTTTATGTTGTAGATTATGACGTAGTGTCTTACCAGTTGTCCGAAAACGAATAGAAAAGTGAGATTGACCATACTTTACATTTTCGACTTTTGGCCAGGATTTTCACTCAAATACTCCACTGTGCGGCGTTTTAATCCAATAAATGATGAGCGATGGTTTTTCGCATATTTTAGTGCCTGGTTCTTTCATCAATTAGGTATGGTATGTTATTATTATTATTTTTATTTTAAATACTCTGGGTTGTGTATTTGAATTAAGTTTTTTTCTGTGGGATTTTTCGTTTCGGATACATGTACAAGTATTATGTTTGCGATGTTTGTGGCAGGATTTGTCTTATTTCATTTATTCAAAGGACCTTTTTTACATTTTTGACATGGGCATCGTCGTACGGGTACTGCTAATCTGCTAATTATATATATATATATATATATATATATATATATATATATATATATATATATATATATATATATATATATATATATATATATATATATATATATATATATATATATATATATATATTAGGGTGATTCAGAAATGTATGGAAAAAAATAAACTTTGTATTTTTGTGCGTCTTACCCTCTTATTTTGTGCCATTATATACACT